>PVIY010040342.1:0-22436 GCA_004026745.1 Myrmecophaga tridactyla
AGACTGGGCAGTCAATCTTGGTGAGTAGAAGTCTATGTTGCTGAGCTAATGCATAACATCCAACCCCACCACCATGCTCACTTGGTTCATGATCCCGTTGGGCAATGGCAGGAGTGGGCTGAGGAAAGAGGGTGACTTGTATCCAATCCACAGGATGGGTCATCTTATCAACCTGATTATTAAAACCTTCCTCTGCTAAACCACCCTCTGGTGAGCATTCACATGGGACACAAATATCTTCATGTTCTTTGCCCACTCAGAAAGGTCTATCCACATACATCTTCCTCCGACCTCATTGTTACCAGTTTTCCAATCAAGCTCCTTCCAAGTCTATTATCAACATTATCAACAGCCCATGAGTCAGTATACAAATGCGCATCTGGCCAGTTCTCCTTCCAAACAAAATCACAACCAGGTGCACTGCTTGAAGTTCCACCTACTGGGAAGATTTCCCCTCATCACTGTCCTTTATAGACATCCCACAATGGGTTGTAGTACTGCAGTTGTCCACTTCTGTGTGGTCCCTGCCTATTGTGCAGAACCATCTATAAACCAGACCTAAGTTTTCTCTTCCTCAGTCAACTGACTGTAAGAAACTCCCCAAAAGTCCATAACTCTGGGCTGGGAAAGAGAAGATAATGTGGCAGGAATGGGGGCCATGGACATTTGGACCAGTTCCTCATGTTACTTACTTGTGTCTTCAGGATCTGTTCAAGCCTGATCTCTTATATACCATTTCCATTTTATGATAGAGTGCTTCTGTGCACACCCAACTTTATCGTTTGGTGGGTCAGAAATACCCAGCTCATGATAGGTAACTTTAGTCTCATGGTAACTTGGCATCCCATTGTTACATTTTCAGTCTCTACTAAGGCCCAGTAGCAGACCAAAAGCTGTTTCTCAAAAGGAGCATAGTTATTTGCAGTGTATGGTAAGGCTTTGTGCTTAGATCTTAAGGGTCTGTATTGTGATTCTCCTATAGGGACCTGCCAAACACTCCAGAGAGCATCCATATTTGCCACTGACATTTCCAGCATCATTAGATCTTCTGGTTCATATAGCAAGTGGAAGAACAGCTTGCACAGCAGCCTGGACATGTTGCAGAGCCTCCTCTTGTTCCAGTCCCCACTCAAAACTAGCAGATTTTCTGGTCACTTGATTAATGGCCCAGAGTAGCACACCCAAATGAAGAATATATTGTCTCCAAAATCTAAAGAGGCCAACTAGGTATTGACTAGATGCAACAGTTTATCCATTACGTTAGAAGGTGTAACTTGACATGACCACTGGACACCAAGAAATTTCACTGAGGTGAGAGCCCTTGTATTTTTGTTGAATTTATCTCCCATCTTCTGACATGCAAATGCCTTACCAATAAGTCTAGAGTAGTTTCTACTTCTTGCTCATTAGGTCCAATCAACATGATAGTATCAATATAATGGAGCAGTGTGATGTCTTGTGGAAAAGAGAAATGATCAAGGTGCCTGTGGACAATATTGTGACATAGGGCTGGAGAGCTGATATACCCTTGAGGCAGGACAATGAAGGTATACTGCTGGCCTTGCCAGCTGAATGAAAACTGTTTCTGGTGGTCCCTACTGACAGCTATTGAGAAATAAATATTTTCCAGATCAATAACTACATACCTGGTACAAGGTGAAGTGTTGAATTGCTCAAGCAATGATACTACAATTGGAGTCATCACCTAGTTAAGTTTATAATAATCCACCATCATCCTCCAAGTCCTATCTGTTTTCTTCACAGGTCAAATAGGAGATTTGAATGGGGATGTGGTGTGAATCACCACCCCTACATCCTTCAAATCCTTAAGAGTGGCACTAAATCTCTACAATCCCTCCAGGATTACAGTATTGTATTGCTTCTGATTCACTGTTTTGCTATGTAGGTACAGTTCTAGTTGGTTCCACTTGGCCTTTTCTTCCATAATAGCCCACACTCCATAAGTCAGAAAACCAATATAGAGAGTCTGCCAGTTGCTGAGTAGGTTGATTCCAATTATGCATTCTGGGACTGGGGAAATGACCACACAATGGGTCCTCAGTCAGTTGACTGAGGAAGAGAAAACTTAGGTCTGGTTTATAGATGGTTCTGCACAATAGGCAGGGACCACACAGAAGTGGACAACTGCAGTACTACAACCCATTGTGGGATGTCTATAAAGGACAGTGATGAGGGGAAATCTTCCCAGTAGGTGGAACTTCAATCACAATACAGACCCTTATGATCTAAGCGCAAAGCCTTACCATACACTGCAAATAACTATGCTCCTTTTGAGAAACAGCTTTTGGTCTGCTACTGGGCCTTAGTAGAGACTGAAAATGTAACAATGGTCTGGGGACCCACTGGACCCACTGTGAGATAGACCTGAGCTAAAACTCCCATTGATCATATGACATCAATAAGACCCTATTCTGAGTTTTGGACCAGAGTAACATTTTCGGTCTCCTGGAATGTGTCACCTCTGAGTCAGTGTCCAACAATCCCCCAAATAAATGAGCATTTCCTTTGCCCCAGAGTACAGTCACCCTGGTAAAAGGATGTCTTTTGGGGGAAGGCTGGGAGGAAAGTTAACAGTGTAAATTTTGGGCAATATAAAGTAGTCCTCCCTCAAGTGTCCTTGGCCCTCCCTTCATTCATGGGGTTCTGGGTTTGCAAACTGTCTCAAGTTTGGGAATTAAGTGGCCATTACTCTTCTTTTGTAATTCATGTTACAATTTCTTTCACTTGACCTAGAATTCTTCTGCTTATACAGCTCAAACAAGCATTTAGTAGACTGCCCATCTATTTTACTTCTAGGTACTCCATGATCCACTAGCCAAAGCCATAGGTCTCTGCAAATCATAGTATTCTGAATCCTGCTTTTCTTTTGGAGTATAGTATCCTCAGGGGTCACTTTGTACCTCACCTTTCAGGACCTGTTGAGACTTTAGTTATAATTCTTGAAGAAAAGAAGGGTGGGGTAGGATGGGTCATTAAAAGAAGTCAATTACCTCAGGGCATTTCACTGCAGTTTCATCTGGTGAAATAAAATTAGTCATTCCAGACAGAGGAGAGAAGGCTGTTTCCCTAGGGGTGGTGGTTACAGGGTTAGCGGGTACTGAAGTGTTAATCTCCTTAGATAGAGGTTAGATCACAGACTCCTCTGAGCAGATTGGAGTCTGGGAAGCTGTTTCCTCAAGGCAGGCTGGAGGTTAGGAAGTTCTTTTCTCAGAGCAGTCCATTACAGATCTAGCTAGCAAAGACTTAGCAGATTACAGGGTTTCCATCTCCCCATCGCAATCATTATCAAGCCAAATATCTCCATCCTATGCTTCAGGATCCCCCTCCTTTCCACTCACAGCCCTTGTGTTAACAGTAGACACCATGCAAGGCTGAATTTCAGTTTACATTGCAAATCTACAACTTGCACAATGAGGCTCTGTGTCTGGTTTTCAGATATCTCAAGTCTGCAACCGCAGAAAATAAGATTTTATTTGAGGGCAAACATGGAAACTTTTACACCACTCATACTGTGATTAAGTTGAAAATTTGAAGCCTTCAGCTCATCCCTTTCCCTCATCATGGTATTCAACAACCAGTCAACATGATTATATCTCTTAATTCCACAAAATTCCATAAATGCGTTGTTCTAGTTTGCTAGTTGCTGGAATGCAACACACCAGAGATGGATTGGATTTTAATAAAAGAGGATTTATTTCATCAGTTCTTCAGACGAAAGGCAGCTAACTTTCAGCTGAGGTTCTTTCTTATGCAGAAAGGTACAGGGTGATCTCTGCTGGAATGTCTCTCCAGGCCTCTGGGTTCCAACAACTTTCCCCGGGGTGATTTCTTTCTGCATCTCCAAAGGCTTGGGCTGAGCTGCAAGCACTGAGGTGAGGTATGCTGAGCTGCTTGGGCTGTGCTATGTTGAGCTCTCTCATTTAAGCATCAACCAATTAAATCAAACATCACCCATTACAGCAGGCACACCTCTTAGCCGGCTGCAGATGTTAAATGAGCAACAAATGAGGTTCATGTACCATTGGCTCATGACTACAACAACAAAACTAGGCACATTCACCTGGCCAAGTTGACACCTGAACCTAACTACCACATGTGTCAAAACACTGTCACCCAGAGCCTTGCCTCATGTAAGTGCACTTTTAACAGAATCGAATGATGATGTTTGGAGCATCTCTTTTGCAAACTCACCCCATGGACTGTCAGTGACATCTCGATTATTGAAAACAGAGTCATTAGTGCCTCTGAGTCTAGTCAGAGTAGAAAACCAGTTGTAAAAACTCATTTTTAAGATTCTGTTTCTCCAGAACCTCTACTGGTACCAAATTGTATTAGTCAGGGCTCTTTAGAGAAACCTGGTATTAGTTTCTTGGTATTAGTAAATATGAGATTTACAGAAGTGTCCCACACAACTGGGGGAATGGAAGAAGCCAAAATCTGTAGGGCAGGCTGTGACGCTGGCAGTTCTGATGACAGTTCTGGATGAACTCCACAGGACAGGCTCATTGGGTGAAGAAGCAGTGAAAAAAATCTCTCTTCTCCCTTAAAAGCCTTCAACTGATTGGATTATAAAGTCCTGGAAGGCATGCCTCAGTTCATTGGAGATGTAATCACTCACAGATGCAATCATCTGACTGATGATTTAATACACCATCCTTCTGGTTTATCAACCAGCCATAAAATATCCTTGCAGCAATGGTCAGGCCAGTGCCTGGCCAGACAACTGGCATAATCACTTGGCCAAGTTAACATCAGAACCTGACCATCACACCATGTATGTGATGAGCCACTTCTCTATTGCTGCATTCAGGAATTTTTCTTTGTCTTCAGATTTTGACATTTGTACTGATACATCTACATGTCAATTTCTCTGAGTTTATTTTTCTTGGAGTTTATTGAGATTCTTGGATGCGCAGATTAATTCTTTTCATTAAATTTGGAAAGTTTTTGAGTATTATTTCTTCAAATTTTTTTTCTGCTCTATTCCTTCTCTCTTTTTATTCTGTGACACTCATTAGGCATATCTTGATACATTTTACAATTTCTACAAGTTTCTGAGGCTCAGTTCTTTTTTTTTTTTTTTTAGTTTTTGTTTCACTCTGTTCCTCAGACTGGTTTATCTTAATGGGTTTATCTTTAAGTGTGCTGATTCTTTTTTCTTCTAGTTCAAGTTTGCTATTGAGTCCTTCCAGTGATTTATTTTTAATTTCAGCTATTGTAGTTTTGATCTTTATATTTACTCTTTGATTCTTAAGAATATTTCTCTTTATTGTTATTATCTAGTCAGTGATACATCATTCTCACATTTTTCTTTAGATTTTTAGAAATAACATTCTTTTGATCTTTAAACATATTTAAAATAGCTGATTTAAAGGGTATGCCTAATAATTTCAATGTCTAGATTTTTCAGAGATTGGTTATATTGGCTATTTTTTCCCTGTCATGGGGCATACGTTCTTATTTTTTTCAGTGCATTATAATTTTTGTATGAAAACTAGACATTTTAAATAATATAATGTGACAAGTCTGGAATTGTTTCCTTAGATGCCTGAAAGCAATTGGTATCTTAGTCTTTATTGAGGGGTTCTGAATGTGTGTTGAGGCATGCCTTCAACACTCAGCTGGACAGTTTACAACTCTAAGCTCTTTGACTAATTCTTGTTTTTATGAAGCCTCAAGTTTTGCCAGAAGTAAGAGTTTAGGACTTTCTCAGATCTTTCCTGAGCATGCATACAGCTTTACCTACATGTGTAGTCTTCTAGATTCTCAGGACAGTTCTAGAGCTTTTCAAAACCTTTTAAAAGCGTTTGATTTCCAAGATTTTCCCTCTAAGCTTGGCTAGCATATTGTTTGCTAAACTGTAATTTACTGTTTCAGACAGCTGCAATGCTCAACAATTGCTTCTATTTGATTTCAGCAAACATCCCAGGGAAGAAGGTATTCACAATGGACGTTCTCCAAGTCATGTCCAATAAAGATAGGCATGTGGATAAGATCTTCGAGGCAACCACCATACAGGTCAAATAATTACTGTTATCTGGGATGAGGTTTAAAAAAGCCCCAACCCTGTTCTGTCATCTCCAATACTTGCCAGGATGCTGGTTTTCATCATGTTTGATGTTTTTTGGTTTTCAAGGTTACTGTGAAGCTGGGGACAGGGGAATGAGATTAGTGTAAGTAAAAATACCACAAAGGTCATTGTTCTTACCAAGATTCAACTCTTTCTTTGAATAAATGCTCTCTGGATTGCTGTAAGTCTTTGATTAATTTCCAGAGTTCTGGAAAAAAAGTTAATTCTTATCCTTTTTGCTAGTACTCTTTGCCTTTACACAGAAGAAAATTTTTGAAGGTCCTTATATCATCATTTTCACTTCATTTCTTTATTTTTCATGATTTATTCTGTGGTTCTAGCAAATTTTCTTTAGATATTCAGATGCTAAGTTGTATAGTGAATGGATATTCAAGATTGTCAATTTTTAACAATACATAATGTTCTTTTAAATGAACTTCATTTTCTGTATTGCTTTTCAAACTGCTTGGTATTTCTATAAAAATGACTCTGCTTTCAATTCTTCTTATTCTTTTGATATTTGACATGTTTCTTATACACAATATTTGTCTTTTTGGGGATGTTTTTAACCTTAATATAAAAATAAGCTTTTCAGAGATGAGTATTTTATATTTTTAAAATATACAAGAAAGTTATACAGTAATAAAGCCCTTCTTTTGTTCTGAAAATTCTGGGAGATGTGTCCCTTTCAGACAAATCTCTT
This sequence comes from Myrmecophaga tridactyla, assembly GCA_004026745.1. Taxonomy (NCBI): domain Eukaryota; kingdom Metazoa; phylum Chordata; class Mammalia; order Pilosa; family Myrmecophagidae; genus Myrmecophaga; species Myrmecophaga tridactyla. The sequence continues at coordinate 6,795 of PVIY010040342.1, forward strand.
GCTTTTGACAACAAAAGTAGAAATTGACTATGGGATACAGCGGCCAGAGTGTCCTACTCCTACCGATAATAACTTGAAAATTGGACGACCCCTTAATTTTTCTAGAGCCATCACTTAAGGTGGTACTTCATATCATCAAGTCAAGTTCTAATGGGAATTCCTTGAACAATATTAATTAATTAAAAAGCCACTTTTACTTGAAAATAATAAGGACAGTATATGAGTGAGTTCTGCTTTGGTGCTGAGGAGTGAGAAAATAATGGATATAGCTGTTGACATTTTATTATTCTTTATTACCAGCGCCCTAAAGGAAAGGTTTCTGCGTTAACTACCTAATATCAATGTTTAAATTTATCACTTTCCCAAGGTATAGATTGATTAAATGGGAGAGTCTGATTAGGTGTTCAGTACCAGATCTGATACATACCTTATTGCAACATGTGGTCTATAAACTTCTTCCTGCTGACATGTTGATTCTGGCAAATTGAAAAATGCACTTTTCATATCATGATACCATGCATATGCACACACATCTACAATCTAAAACATATGTCTATATCTATAATCAGTGATGCACCCTGTAATGTTCTCTTTTCTATTTCACTAAAAAATAACAATGGTTCTCATCTCCTAAATTTGTTTTGTGACACATAATGAGTTGCAACCAAAAAATTTAAAACACTACCCGAAAAGGAGTTTGAGAAAAAGCAAGTAACCAAATTGAAACTTCACGAACCCAAATAGTTTTATATTTAAATGTAACTATCATTATCAGATTAGGACAAGTCTTAGAGCAGGGCTTTCATTCTGCATTAAGTAACCTCCTGGCATATTAAGAGTGTTTCCATGGATTTATCTTGTTCTCAGAGCCCAGAAATCCTTGTTCCATCCAGCAGACCCACAAAGCTCCTATTCATAGAGTTACTTTTCTCAACTTGTTCCTCTAAAATACTCTGGGATCGGCTCAGCAGGTAAGAATGCTTGCCTGTCATGCCAGAGGACCTGGGTTTGATTCCTGGTGCCTGCCCATGTAAAAAAAAAAAAAAACTAAAATACTCTGGGATCTATATGGATAACATGGGGTCTCTGTTCAGTCATTAAGCTGTTGAAAATAGATGACAGAGGCAATTTTGGAGTTAGATATCCTTTCTCTCTCTCTTTCTGCTTATATTTGAAGGTATCTAATTATCTTGTTGGGCAGTGGGAGAGCCACTCAAGATTCTTTTTATTTCACCTTACTAGAATAAACTAGAAAGTCTCTTGAAAAATGACACTAATGAAAAGTCACTGGGTTTATAATTCTTTCATTGGTGGTATAGCTCATCTTTCTACGCACAGTCCTTACTGGCCTGCAGGTCTGAAATTGCATGAAATATATTGTTTCCTCTCTTTGAACTGGCCTTCCCAACCTACCCATGACTAAGGACATCTTTCTTTACTCTATTTGTATATGAAACAAATTATAACTAGTATCTTTGCCTCTATCCTCTAAGCTTAATTATACCAAATTCAGAGTTGGGGGCACCAGCCTTATCTCTAACCTTATCAATAAAAGTCTGAAGATTATAATAGAAGTTTATAACATGTTTTCAAACTAATTTCCACAATAGTCTAGCTGAATACTAGGTTTAAAGGTGAAATTCAGGGTACTAATGTCCTGTTTATACAGGATAGTATATCAAATTTAGGGTGTAAGGTGAAACTATTTCCTAGATTTAGAATATATAAAATCTTTCAAATGTATTTACATGTTTGAGTTTAGTGGCCTTATGAAAATATGCACATTTGCTGCCTCTCTTCCAGTGAGAATATTTAACTTTGTCTAAAATTATCATTTTATATTTAGTGATAGAATTTTACAATCACTATTTGATATTCTCATTTTTCTTGTTCAGTTCATACATGGATATTTTAATTTTTTTATTTTTGTAATGTACATGTTTCCATTCCTTTCAGTAAAAATTGTTTCATTTAAAATTATTTTCTATACAGCAAATTGCTGTTTAATGACAAGAAACTAGCCCCTCATTTTTTTTATGTCAATACCCATTATCCATTATATTCTAACTATAGGATTACAGGTTTTTTTACAATTTAACACCACTGTGTATAGTCATGAAATAAATGCTGGTGTTCCTTATTTTTCTTTAGATCATTTCCTTGGTCATAAAATATATTGATATTTAATTTCTTTTTTACACATTTTCCAGATTGTTTTCCAGAATTATCAAATAGTAGTAAAATCATATATATATCTAACTTGGTCATAGATGTTCGTAATTCATCAACTGAATTAATAATATTGCTGAGATTGATTGCCATTTAAAGTATTTTTAATATTTTTAAAATTTATAATATAATTTAGCAATAAGACAAAAATTTGCCTAGTCAGAGTGGCACGAAAGGACAAAAAGGGCATAAATATAGAAGAACAGCAAATATTCATTATTGTCTAAATAACTTCCAGCAGCCGGGAAGGAAATCCTGGAGATAATAGTGCAGCATTTATCTAAGTCACGTTGCAATGCTCAGGATGACACAGAGAATGATATTGAGTGCAACCACAATCTTTGATGAATAAATTGGAAAAGGAGTCCTAGGTCCTGGCATTATAGCTAAAGCTTTTTTTTTTTTTTCTTTGGGTGGAGGAAAGAATTTTAAGAAAAACTACGGATGCAAAATGTCTATGCAGGTGACATACCCTGAAGCTTCTGCTTTGGGAGCAGAAATTGAATAACATGCTCAAGGATAATATTCAAATTAGTTAGCCTTTAAGAAAGCCCTTCATTGTGCCAGACTTTAGTCCTTTAGTTCCAATTCTGAGGACATGCCAGGGGACCCAGTGGAAGTGTGCATGGCAGCTAGAATGTTTGTGAGGAAATTGCATGCTTGGGTTTGGACCCTGTTGCAGCTGACATAGAAGGTATCTATTATTCTAACTGTAGTTAAGGCCCTGCTTGCTCAATGTCAATATAGGATACGCCTTTCTAGAAAGGCCTGGGATAAAGAACTATCTTAACATAACAGTAACCTGGTAATGGCAGGATATGGATAATAGTACACTGTGAAGCATAAGTTCAGTTTGGAAAATGCATTGTGCACATATATCCTGGAGCATCCAACAGTTCTTTGATTGGTATAAATCACTGGGCCAGGGCTCTACAATCTATTTATTTATTCAATAAATAGCAATGAATGTCTACTCTGTGTCAGGCACTGTTTTAGACACTGGAAATTTGGAGACAATAGTAATAGGGTTTTTTTTTTAGCAGTATTGACTTTCAAATGGAAGAAATGAATGAGTAAATAATTAGACTACTTTATGAGGTTTAAAGATATTTAAAGAGAAATACCTGCACAGGAGGCTATGAAATTACAAAGGAAGAAAAACCACCCCAATGAGAATCAGGACAGTCTTCCAGGAAGTGCCAAGCAAAGACGAGGGAAGGACATTCCAATCAGAGGGATATAATCAAGCGAACAGATGTAAACTGTGGCCAGATCCTGAAACAGGCAAAGTAGTTTGAATTTTTATCCTGTACCATAAAGTGAATTACGGAAAGATTGTAAATGAATACAAACAATTTTATAGGGATTATCATGGCAGGAGTATGGAGAATAGCTTGGAGAAGTGTTAATGTTAGTGCTGGGTGACAAATTATTAAATTATAAATTATTTAAGAGTATAAGAGGGGAAATGATATGACAGGTTTAAATGAAATGCTATTGGAATAGAGAAAAGTTGAAGAGAGGTAACCACCCTTCCGCGTTATCATCGTATTTTTTTATTAAAAGGCAGTAGCGTCTTTAGTCTCAGCAACATTAGCATATTTTTTTTTCATATGTTGGGAAAATCTTAGTACGTTTCTCCTCCAAAACAGTTTTATTTAGGCTCAATTGAAAATATTCTGGATAAAATTAAAAAGGAAATATGCCTTTAAAAAGTAACTTTTCTGAAATTAACATTTATGAAGTAAATGGCAAGACGCCTGAAATACAGCATTCGCCGAGTGAAAGCTGTTGCTTTCACATGTCTGAAGAGTGAAGTAAATGAGAATAAGCACTTGGGGTGGCTTTCCCTCAGCTGGGAAAACAAACCCAGGTTAGTATAAAGAGGATCTGGGGCCTCTATATTTCTTCTGACCACAAGAGTCACAGAAGCAGTTGAAATTGATATTTTCCTTGTATGAAGCTAACTTAATCAAGGAAGGGAACAGGTGTTTTGAGTAGGAAATTCAGAGAAAGAAAAGAATGCGCTAAGAAGGCTCTTAACTCCTTCCAGGCATTTATACAAAAATTTAACAGTGAAGAAGGGAATGTACTTGTAAAGGTCTTTTTGACTTTTTTATTTCAAATCCTAAAATGATCTGGACCTATATTCAAAACGGTGCACAAGATATTCCCTTGAGGACTATAATTGCAGATAAATTCTTTAAAGTGAGTTCTTCGGATTTGGTTTAGACCAGAGTTATAATTGACAGTGATTGATAATATTTGAATTTGGTGTTAGAAAGCTAACCAGACCTTAGTGTTTTAACAAGTCATCCTTTCTAATCTATCAGTTCTGGAAGATTCAGTATAATGATCGTCAACTCTGTTAATTTAATAATGATTTATTTCTAGGGGGAAGAAATCAAAGTGCGTTGTGTCATCTCTCTCATTGTTTCACACTGACAGTAAAAATAAAAACATTGATCCACAATATCAAAATCCCAATCGCTTTGTTTCACTGAGTGGCAGATGTCTAAAAAGTAGCCATGGTGCCTTGAAAATAATTAAAAATAAATAAATTATGAATAAATAATATTTCAAGAAGGAAGCACTTAAAATTAGGAGAAAATTCACAAAGTAGAGATGAGTCAGAATAAAAAAAGATACATAAAATAAACAAATCAACATTCTAGTTTTTCATAGTCTCAACTCTCTAATAAACAAATATATCCCCTTGTCCTTGAATCTCAGAGGCCTTCTTGATAAAGTAGCTGGAATATCATACAGGTGTGGCCTTAAGAACTTTACTTAACTTTACTTAATGCCCTGTGACTTGTTTTTCTAATTTTCAAACATAGGTATGATAGCAATGACTACCTCATAACATTGTCTTGCACATGAAATATTTTGGTGCTCCTAAAACAGAAGAGTATCACAAAGTAAATGATCTGTTAAGGAAAATAAGGGATGTTAGCCAATGTATCTGATTCTAATATCTTCATTTCTGTACATAGCCACAGTAAATTTTTTTTCAGTGAATTGACAATTCATTGAAAGCTAAGTAACTAAGAAATAAAATTATCACTAGAAAAAGAACATAAAAACAAACCAATAATTAAGTATGAATCATGGAAGAGTAGAGAAAATTTCTTCTAATAAATAATCTATAGACATTTTATGACTACACAATGGTTCTGATTTTTCTCATTTCATTCAAGCAAAATAAAATCCGTGCAAGTATTGTGAATTTATGGTTGAGTTATACGGTTACAAATACTCAAATTACTTATTACAATATCCAGCACTAGTCAAAATTTATCACATAAATTTCTTCTGTCAAGTGCATTCAAAATACAAGCTCAGTTTCACAAATAGCCCACATTCAAATTAAATGTACAGGATTAGTTCGGATATATTGCAAGCTCATTTCCAGGCCTCAGCAATAAAATGAATACTGTAATAAAATGAGTCGTCAATTTTATTTTGGTTTCCCAATGCATATAAAAGTTAAGTTTATACTATCCTAGAGCTTAAGTGTGCAACAGCATTATGTATAAAAACAATGTACATACCTTAATTAAAATATACTTGCACGGGTTTGAATGTATTATGTACTCCTGAAAAGCCATGTTTTAATCCTGATCCAATCTTGTGGAGGCAGCTGTTTCTTTTAATCCTAATTCAATACTGCAGGCTGGAAATCTTTGATTAGATTATCTCTGTGGAGACATGACACTCCCAATTGTGGGTGTGACCTTTAATTAGATGGAGATGTGACTCCACCCACATCTTGATTAGCTTACTGGAATCTGTTAAAAGAGGAAACATCTTGGAGAAAGTCAGAAATGACAGAAGCCTCGGAGCCAACAGAAATGCACAGCAGAGCTGACACAGATGCAGACATATGGAGAACAGAGACACCGATGTTTTGAGATGCTTGGAGTCTAGCATACATTGCAGTGATTTGTTAAACAAGCCAGAATCTGGAGAGAGCCAAGGTAAGCCAAGAGATGAAAGCCAGCCCTGGAGAAACAAAGTGAGGAACCCCCAAATGAACAGAGGTTGAAAGCAGCGAAACACAGGAGCAAGGGACTAGCAGATGCCAGCCACGTGATTACCCAATTGACAGAGGTGTTTCTGACCTATAGGCCTTTTTTGAGTGAAGGTAACCTCTTGTTGGTGCCTTAATTTGGACACTTACACTTTCTTAGAACTGCAAACTTGTAACTTACTAAATTCCCCTTTTTAAAAGCTGTTCCAGTTCTGGTATATCTCATTCCAGCAGTTTGCTAACTAATGCAATATTTTATTGCTAAAAAATGCTAACCATCTTCTAAACCTTTGGTAAGTCATAATCCTTTTGCTGGTGGAGGATCCTGACTTGATGCTAATGGTTGGTGACTGATCTGGGTGGTGGTTGCCGAAGGTTGGGGTGAATTTCTTAAAATAAAATAACAATGATGTTTGCTGCATCAATTGACTGTTCCTTTAATGAAAGATTTCTCTGTAGAATGTGATGATGTTTTATAGCATTTTATCCACAGTACAACTTCTTTCAAAATTGGAGTCAATCCTCTCAAACCCTGCTGCCACTTACTCCACTAAGTTCATGCAAGGTTCCAAATCCTCTGTTATTTAAACAATGTTCACAGCATCTTCACCAGGAGTGATTCCATCTCAATAAACCATTGTCTTTGCTCATCCATATGAAAGAACTCCTCATTTATTAATGTTTCATCATGAGATTGCAGCAATTCAGTCATGTCTTCAGCCTCCACCTCTAATTCTAGTTCTCATGCTGTTTGTGAGACATCTGCAGCTATCTCCTCCTCTGAAGTCTTGAGCCTGTCAAATTCATCTATAAAGGTTGGAATCAACTTCTTCCAAACTCCTGTTAATGTTGATATTTTGACCTCTTCCTATAAATCACAAATTACTTAATGACATTTGGAATGATGAATACTTTTCAGAAAGTTTTCAATTTACTTTTCCCAGATCCATTAGAGGAACCACCAACTTAAGGCAGCTCTAGCCTTACAAAATGTATTTCACAGATAACAAGTCTTGAAAGTCAAAATTACTCTTTGATCTATGGACTACAGGATTGATGTTGTGTTAGCAGGCATGAGAACAGCATTAATCTCATTGCACATCTCCATCAGAGCTCTTGGGTGACCTGGTGCATTGTCAATGAGCAGTAATATTTTGAAAGGAATTTTTTTCTGAGCAGCGGTTCTTAAAAGTGTGATAATGTTTTCAGCATATGTTCTCTCATCAGGCTTTGTTATTCTACTTCTAGAGCACAGGCAGAGGGTTTAGCATAATTCTTTAGGGTTCTAGGATTTTCCGAATGGTAAATGAGCATTGACTTCAACTTAAACTTGCCAGCTGCATTACACCCTAACAAGAGACAGCCTGTCCTTTGAAGCTTTGAAGTCAGGCATTGACATCTCTAACTATGGAAGTCCTAGATGACATCTTCTTCCAATATAAGGCTGTTTCATCTACACTGAAAATCTGCTGTTTAATGTACCACCTTCATCAATTATCACAACTAGATCTGAATACTTTGCTGCAGCTTCAACATCAGCATTTGTTTTTCACCTTGTACTTTTATGTATTGGAGATAGGTTCTTTCTTTAAATCTTGTGAAACAACCTCTGCTAGCTTTAAACTTTTCTTCTGCAGTTTCTTTACCTCTCTCAACCATTGCAGAATTGAAGAACTTGCTCTGCATTAGGCTTTGGCTAAAGAGAATATTGTGGCTGGTTTCATCTTCTAGCAAACCACTAAAACCTTCTCCATATTAGCAATAAGACTGTTTGACTTTCTTATCATTCATGTATTCACAACCTAGCTAATTGCTTGGCACAAGAGGGCTAGCTTTTGGCCTATCGCAGCTTTGGACATGCTTTCCTTGCAAAGCTTAATCATTTCTAGCTTTTAATTTAAACTGAGAGGTGTGAGAATGTTCCTTTCACTTGAACACTTAGAGGACACTATCGTAATTACAATATTGTTTTGTCTCAGGGAATCAGGGAAGCCTTACAAACAGGGACAGAACCCTGGAACAGTCAGTGCATGGAACAGTCAGAACACATACAATATTCATTAAGTTTTCCATCTTTTATGGGCACAGCTTGTGGCACCCCAAAGCAATTACAGTAATAACATCAAAGATCACAGATCACAGATGATCATAGAAGAAATAATAATGAAAATGTATGAAATATTACAAGAAATACCAAAATGTGACAAAGACATGAAGTGAGCACATGCTATTGGAAAAACAGCTCTGATAGATTTGTTTGACACAGAGTTGCCACAAACCTTCAAAGGTTTTACAAACCGCAGTTTCTATCAAGTGCAATGAAGCAAAACACAATAAGTCAAAATATGTCTGCATTATATGCAGGACTTGAGTTAGAAGAGGAAGGCATGTCTGCTAATTAAAATGTCAACATTTATTCTGAAATGACATTTCTTTTTTTTCTTCAACTTTTATTCTTTAACTTTTAACACTGTACTTGCATATAAAAATGTGGCATTTCATGGGCTATTCATAATGATATTTCTTTAGCTCTTATATTGACTATATTTTGTAGATAATTCAGCTTTAACTCTGACCTACTTTATCTTCTTTTATCCTAATTGCGGTAATTTTCCCAAACTCAGCTCTTGGAGTGTCCTCTTTTCTCCTTTTTAAGAATTATGTGTTCTCCCAATCTTTGTTCTCAAAGTTACACTGACGCCTCCAGAATCTAAATCTCTGCTTTTCACTCTTATTGAATCATCGGCTGTATCACTCAACTTTCCACTTGCTGAACTAAAGCCATCATGTAAAGCTCAATATATCATAAATGAAAAGTATTGTTCTCCTCCAAATGCATGTTTCTTCTCCTGTTCTGTCTCTTTTGGCTGCATCTCCATTCTTCCAATCACCTGAGTATGAAATCAGAAAGTCGTTTTTTACTCACTGTTCTCCTTCAAGCCCCATCACTACTCAACTTCAGAAAAGTGCCTCTGATGTTCCTTCTTCTCACTCCGTTTTCATTCCTCTGATTCTGCCCTGAGATATTCTCTCCTCACAGTCGGATTTCACAAAGGACTTCCTAACTGATACCAAGGGCTCTGTGCCTTGTTTTATAATACATCCTGCTTATTATTAACAGATTAATTTTCTTACACTGTCTGTTTAATTATACCAACTTCCTTTTCAAACACTTGCAAAGGCCCTCTATGTCCTCTTTGTTAAATTCTAAAACCTTATATGTCCTATACTACTCCTACCATATTCTCAATTCCATGTCTAAAATCATAATTATTTCTGTGGCTTAGAATAATTTCTCATTTTACTGCATCCAATTCTAGCCAATTGGATTAGTCAAGATCTTCCATTTAGTATTTCCTCGATGATTTACTTTTTTCTGAGATTTCTTGCCTTCATCTTCACATTTGCTGACTTTATCAAAAAGTTTGACTCTGAACTACACTTAGTTATTTGCTGCCATGTAGTAAACTGAGCATAGATTATTAAATTGGAAAAAAAAAACTTTGAATAATATTTCAAAGGTTCCTGAATTTAGGGCGAATGTTCTAGCACGCTTTTGTATTCCAGTACTTCCTCCACCATGCACATATTCAACCCATTGATGGGAATGTACAAGGTACTTTTTTTCATAACTTCAACTTAATTGTGACATCCAAACTGATTAAGTTGACTTGCTAAAATCTATCCTACCAAATTTATAAACTGCTTCATGGCAGAACTGACCATGCCCTGTAATTCTTCTATACACATAAAAACACTTAGTTGAGTATTAAGAATACATAGATACTCATTTCTCTTGACTTCATATAATTCTTCTCTTATATATGTAAATTATATAGATAGTGTTTGTGTGTGTGTGTGTGTATATAGGTTGCATATATATATATATGTGCGTGTATATTATATCTGTGATAAAAATTAAAATTATCCCATGCTCCTCATTTAGAAACTAGTCACTTAAATGGCTGGTAAGTGGGGAAGCCACTTTTTAACATAGGTAAAAAACCAAAGACCCCAGAACTAACCCTTAGGCTATAGTGCCTATTATGTTTTAGTAACATTTAATAGTGGCTAAGTAACTAGGTATACTTCAGCTAGGTTGATGGTGGAGCATGTTATTTGGCTTCTTTGTAATACTAAAATAACTTTTTTTGATATGTTCTATGATGTAAGCTATTCAGGTGTGACTTGCAATTATCTATTTATTCAACAAATATTTACTATGTGTCCTCTAAGAGTCAGGCACCAAGCTAGTACTGAGAAATTAAATGATTCTCAGATGGCAATTTTGCTGGGTCGTATCTTCTATCATCTGGCACAAAGCATAGAGAAAACAGTTGGCAGCTTGTTGGCATCTCTTTAAAGATAGGCACTCTCACTGAGTTAATTCCAAGTCAAAAGAACCCAAAATGTTTACAATCACACCAAAAAAGAGTTTCAATGCAAGCAAGTAATTTCCCCTGTTACTAAAATGTTAGAAGATTTCTCTATTTAAAGAAAAAAAAGAAAAGAAACAGTGTATTTGCATCTCTGATGTCTTAAATCCTAGAGACCCCTTCACTGGTTTTATGGCTTAGCTTTTTTTTTAAGGGTGGTATATGGTTGGGAACTCGAACCCAGGTCTTCTGCATGGTAGGTGAGCATTCTACCACCGCACTTTTTTTTTTGCTTAGCTTTCAATCTGGAAAACTAGTATAATTTTCACATTACTATCTATCAATCATTACATCTGCTGGTTCCTTCCCGCAGTAACTATGAATGTCAAGCAAGGGTTTTCTTTGATTTATGAAGGTGAAGTTGACTGAAATGTACTGAGGATTACAGTGCATTGCTTTCAATGGCATTCGAAACTTTGTATTTTTACTCTTTTACTGAAATTCCATACCAAATACCACATAGCTGCACAGATAATTCACAATAATGGCTACCATTTACATGATGTTTAATTTGTGCCAGGCCCTGTTCAATAAAATTCATATCTGTAATTCATCTAGACAACAGTAAACTCTATTATATAGGTGCTAATATATCTTTCTGTTTTGCAGATGATGTTAGGTATCTAATCCAAGATCACACAACCAGGAAATGGCAGAGCTGATATTTGAACACACTTAAATTCTCTTTGCAGTCTGCATGTTTTTTGTTTTTTAAACAAAAACATTTTATTTTAAAATCATTTCAGATTTACAGAACCATTACAAAAGTTGTATAAAGATATTCCATATCACCTCCACCCAGACTCCCCAAATGTTAACAATTCACCACATTTGCTCCATAACTTTTCTCTCCACATATGTAGATGCAGACATAGATATACATTTATAAATGTGGCGTAGATAAAACAGACCAAGGCATAGACTTGATTTTTCCGACAATATGCCTTCTAAATTATCACCAAATAGCTATTCCAATCACGATATCAACACTGACACAACACTGACATTCTATTCAAAGTCCACATTTTGTATGCTGTCAACTATCCAAATAATGTCTCTTTTATCTTTCAGGTTCTGGATCCTCTCCAGAAACATGTGTTACATTGCTTGGGCACACCTCATTAGTCTCATTCATTCTGGAATAAATGTTTACTCTTTCCTGTTTTTCATATCCTTGGCAGTCTTCGAGAGTAGAGGCTTTTTATTCTGTAGGTTAATACTCACGCTGGGTCTATTAGATGATTCCTAATGATGAGGCAAAGGCCACCTATTCTGGGCTGAAACACCACACAGTCTCTGTTCTTAATCACTGCATTGCATTAACTCTCAGGACATTGACAAAAAGTGAAACTCTGATGTGTTTGACTATTCCTAATATTTTCTTCAGCATGATATTTGAATGTGATGCTGCACACACTCCAATGTTTATGGCACGATGATGTTTTAGTGTGCATGATGGGGAAAACTAATGGCTTGAGAATTCTTCATTTAAATTTCGACATAAGATTGTTTCAGTTTTTTCTTATTAAAATGGAAGAGTCAAAGAACAAATTCTAGAAGAAGGAATGAGTTGAATGTATGAGAAGTTTAGAGGGAGAAAGAGTGACAATAAGGCTTCAGGGAAGGGAAGAGTCACGCAGTTCCTTGGGAGCTCTTACAATGTTTAACCACTGAGAAAACTTACATGGGGATAAAATAAGAGGTAAATAAGTGTTGGAGATGTGAAAGAATTTTATTTCTCTCAGGAGAAATTCACAGGAAAAAAATTTTATAGTCTTGAATCAAAAAGAGAAAATTCAAGAGCTGCAGTTAAGGGAATGATTTTATAATCAGTCAGAGAAATTCTCTAAAGATTCCTGACAGTATCCTGAGAAAAGAAAATCACAGATTGTGCCCATGTAGCCTGAATTTTTATCTTATTCTGCATGTGAAGACTGAAAACAAATCTCATTTTCTTCCATTCAGCTTATTTGTTCATAGCAGAGTTTAGTTCATCGAAAAATTATTTTTTCTCTTATAGATCAGAAGGACATAGCTAATATTAATTTTAGAACACATGTAAATGAAAATTTAGTATCATGTTTATTAAAGCTGTGTAAGGACAAAAAAATGAAGATAATTTTAAAAGCATGTAACAAATGAGTTAAATTCAAAAGCCACTTCTAGTCTGATCTAGGTAAGCTGTGCTGGAGATGTTTTTAACTATTTGGCCATAGTGAGGTGAAAACTTAATTAGAACTTCATTTGAAGAGTTTGTAATTACAGAATTGTCTCATACTTTAATATTTACTTTATTTCAATTGCTTTAAAGTAATAAATACATACCAATTTGGAGTGATGACAGATAAACCTTGTTTTTCATCAGAGCTTGACTAATACTTAATAATAGGGTTTTTAAATCAAGGATTCTGTCCAGAGGACTTGGAAAAAGAAGTCTCAAATCCCTTTCCCAGTTTTTTTAAGAGGACTAAGTATCTAGTTTTTTGATTATTTGTTTGTTTACTTTTATTTTGAGATAATTATAGATTCACATGTAGTTGTAAGAATTGATACAGAGCCTTCCCCTGTATCCTTCACAGAGTTCCCCCAATGGTAACATCTACAAGCAACCACAATTTCACACCTGGAAGGAACCCAATGCAAAGCATAAACTTACTTAGACTTCACCAGTTTTGCATGCACTCATTTGTGTGTGTTTATTGTCTTTAATCCTATGAAACTTTATCACATGTAGAGATTAGCGTGAACACCACAGTTGAGATACAGAATAAGTCCAAATCAAGGATTCCTGGTGTTACCTTTTTATAACCCCTTCCTGCCACCCCCCCAACCCCTTCCTAAGCCAGTCTTAAATCAAATTTTGATTCTATAGTTCCCTCCTCATTTTTGTTTTTATTTTTTAAATAAAAATGCCATGGTCAGGGTGGGCCACAGTGGCTCAGCAGGCAAACTTCTTGCCTGCCATGCTGGAGACCTGGGTTCGATTCCCAGTGCCTGCCCATGCAAAAAAAAAAAAAAGAAAAAAGGATGCCATGGTAGTGAAAGGGGAAAAACTATATTGTTTCTGCTATTCGTTCAATTTTGACGCTTTGTTCTTCAACTGACTTGTTGAATATCTAATATTTAAAATGCATATGTAATTTTATTAGACTGGATATATAGACGTAAGATTAGAAAGAAGGATATTTTCTGTATTGGGAAGGAATGTGGGTGGCTACTGAGAATTGTACTAAAGAATACATAATGAAAATAATCAAATATATTTTAACACTAGCTCAGACAATATGCATTCTTCTATCAATCCCCCATATGAGGCCAGGGGCTGGTGTTGTGAATTGCTAATTAGCAGTTTAGAAACTTATCCCGGGAGCATCTAGGTACAAAGTGAAAAGGCTGTGATGAAATAAGCATTCATATTCCTTTCTTAATTAAGTATATAATAGTTTAACCAGTTTGAAACAAAGTTGTCAATATATTTTCAGGCAATAAATTTGCTTCACTTATTCCAATTCTGAAAATACAGTATCAGAAAGTGATCCTAATAATCTGAAAAATTAAACATAGATATTTTTTCTCATCTTGTCAATTCTGAATTTCACTATCACACAAGGAAATTAATAGATCAAGAGGATGCAAACAGATTATGGAATATTCACTTGGAAAAATTTATTTTACAAATAAAAATACTTCTCATATAGAATTTATAATGCCATTGAAGTGTTTATGGTATCATGTTATGTGAAAACGACAGCACTTGAATTCCTTTAACATATTCTAGGAAGAAATACATAACTATGCTAGCAGTTATGTCCTTGATCTTCTTTTCCAACATTCCTTTGTAAAGTCTATAATATTTTTGCCATTTAATTTGTTTCTATCAAAAAAAGCATGTGCATAATGTATAAAGGCAAACTGAGCTGAGAGAACTTAAAATAAATTTAAACGCATTAAAAGGTAAATAGTCCCCTAATTGTGACTTTCCCCTTTCCATTGTTGTCCCATTCCATACTTTTAACTCGTATTTGTTGCTTTTGGACTTTTCCTGCACATTTCTGCCAAAAATGTGCGCAGACTTCCCGATTCAATTTTAGATATTGTCTGTTGAATTCCAACCATAGTAGATGGTGATTTTAATCCCTTACACTCTCTATCCACTTTCTATCTTATTAGCAATACAGTTAATCATAATTCCTCGGCTTTGTGCATTTCACATGTTGATTAGTAAGTCTTCAAAAATAATTTTCACTACTCATCCAAGTATTAATTCCTTTTCTGTACAACTTTCTGTTTTTCTTGGAATCTATAATTATTCTTTTTATTTGCTTTGTTTTCTTGAAACTCAATGTTAAGTCATCTCTCAGTGTCTAACAGTATTGCAAAATCTACCATTAGGTTTCATTTCATTTAGCCAAAGTTATTTAGGAAGCTTGTCCATTATGGTCAACCTTTCCTAACTTGGAATCTGCTCCATAAGGTTGTCATTTGACTATTTTTCTGGGACATTGCTTCTTTTCAAGCTGGAAATCAATCTGGTGAATTTCCTCACCTTTATCTTCTTTTAATCTCAGCATTTAGATAATAATATTATAAATATTATATATTTATGTATCTATACATCAATGTTGTCTCATTCTATTCTGTGATATCACCCTATCATATAGCATTCAGCTCTTTTATCCCCATTCTTTATGGTATTAATTATGACCTCATTGATGATTTCTTTTTGCTGCATTTTCTCTGCTTCTTCTAAGTTCCTTTTATTCTCTGAACTTCCTGTGTATCTGATGTATTTGGATGAAGCCCTTAAAAGCTGACTGGAAAGTCATTTTGTTAGGTTCCACTCAACTCTTATTTGCAGAGGCACTGTAAACCTGATGATTTGTTTATGTTACAAAGCCATGTCAGTATAATTACTCCCTAATAAAAGTGGAATAATCTTTTTTT
>PVIY010040343.1:0-22447 GCA_004026745.1 Myrmecophaga tridactyla
TTTGTAGGTAGCAAAGAAGTTCAGCCTACCTATAGTATGCCTAAGAGTTATGTTTGGAGGACTTCTTTTGTTGCTCAAATGTGGCCCCTCTCTCTCTAAGCCCAACTCTGCAAATGACCCGCCCCTCTACGTGGGACATGACATCCAGGGGTGAAAGTATCCAAATAATGTGTCCTTCTGTTACCTTCTACAGCACTTACCTGCTCTATTCAATTAGCACTTAACAACACACAGCCTTATAGTTTGGGTTCTCTTTTCATGTGCATAAAACTAGATTGTATGCCCTCTGTACACAGCGATTATGTTTTGTGCGTCTTAACAAGACTTCTGGATATCCTTAACTCCATCACATCCACTTGAAAGCCTTCTAAACTAGATTTTCTTAGATGTGTGCCTGAATTTGACAGGAGAGACCGCATATTACACTGATTGTTGTCTTCTATGGAACTTTTCATAGGGTTTGCTCATAATAGGCATTGTTACTTAATCTGATTGGTAAGCAGCTGATAAGTGGGTCCTTTTAAAATTTTCCTTGGGAACTTAAAAAGTCTAAACTTACACCACTTCACTTAATGATGTTGTCTCCCTACTCCCATACCTCGAACCATCACTAAATAACTAACATGTCTTTCAGTACTAGAAAGTTTTTGCTTTTATGAGTCATTTTAACCTAAATTATAGCAATGTGGGCCAACCTGTTTTTGCATTCTTACTTTTAGTCTTCATCCCAAGTCACAAGGTAATATCACTATCTAAAATATAAAATACAATTTTAAACGACCTTTGTTTTCTAGTTGAATGAGTATTCAGTCCTCTCTGTGAAACCATAGGCATAAAGGGGAAGATATTTCTAGAAATCTTTTGAAAGAGGCATTACGAGTAGCTTAGTTCTTTCATTCAGGATCAAAGGGTGTGGTGAATTTTCTAAATTATTCCAAAAATACTAAACATAATGGGACAGAAATGATGTCATTTTGAGGAGAGGAGAAGTTTTGGCTTGTTGGTTAATGTCTAGGGCAAGCTATGTGGATTACATCAAAAGTTGTTTATTTTTTTTATTTGAAATGTAATGCAGATTTAATCATTACATAAATCCTTAAACATGAAATACTAGCCAAAATTAATAAGATTCTTACTCTGACATATTAAATTGGGGGAGGGGGATTTAGTTTTCTTTTCTCTCTCTCTCTCTCTCTCTCTCTCTGTCTGTCTTTTATACAATGTATGTATCCCTGTTGTAAAATATTAAAGCCATTTTTAAGTATACAGAGTTACATGTGAAAGCACCTCTTTATTCTCCCAGGCCTTTTCCTGTCCCTATGTGTTATGTGCCAATGTAGGTATGTAAGTGTTTATATATACCTATAGTGTGGTATATATTATACATGAACATATATATATGTACATATATATAGAGAGAGGTGTATCTATATATATACACTATATATACTATATACTATATATATAGTATTATTTTATATATATAGTATTATTAATTAATAAATGGAACCACACTATAGGTATATTATATGAATAGCATTTTTCAATTAATATGATTTAGAGATTATCCATTACATTACACATTTGTCTCCATAATTCTTTTAACTGCTGCATTGTATTCCACATTATGAATGTCATAAATGGTCATAAAACCATTTCCATTGGTTCCGATGTTTTGAGATTTTTTTAAATGTTGTAAAAAAACATCTTTAGGGTGGGCCATGGTGGCTCAGCAGGCAGAGTTCTCGCCTGCCATGCTGGAGACCCAGGTTCATTTCCCAGTGCCTGCCCATGCAAAAAAAAAATAATAATCTTCATATGCTTATTTTTGTTCAAATATATCTTTGGGTAGATTTCTAAAACTAGAATTGCTGTGTCAAGGAACTTGTATTTTGATAAATATTCCATATTTCCTCCTCAAAAGTCTTTGTTAATGTGTACTTCCTCCAACAGTGTATGAGAATGCCTATTTTCCCACATTCTTCAAACACCAGCTAATATGCTAACTTCCTGTTCAACACCATGCTGAAAAATAGTGAAAATACTATAAGTTGGTAGGGAGATGAAGAGAAGATGAGAAAATATATGAGTTATAATTATCTGGCCTTTAACAAAGTAAATCAAAAGATAATGTCTGAAAGTGAAACAGGTAGTTAAGGGGGAGGGGGATAAAGAAAAAAAAAATACACAAAGTGACACCAAGGAGGTGATGTCATCAATGTGGTGATGTAAACAGCTACTGAAAATCTCTCCCCAGAGATTCAACAACGAAAAAGGACAATTCCGAATTCTTCAGAACTCTGGAGGAAGATATAGACTGGAGAAGGACCTTACAAATACCGAATTGAAGAAAGAGAAAAATATCAGGTAGGAAACATCCGTCCTGGACTGGCCAGTCCTTTCCCTGCCCCCTCCCTCAGTCTCACACAGCACAGAAAGGGCACAGAAACAGCAGTAGGGGTCCCTCCCACTGAGGACAGAGAATATAAATTCTCTCACAGCAGTGAGACAGAACCCTACTATCTGGAGACCCAGAGACGGGGGAGGACATTTCAAGGCCCAGGTCAGTAAGGGCCAAGAATCTGAGAAAACATGGACACAAGCTGTGTTTCCAGCCCTGGTCTGAAAGCCCTTCCCCCATCCCAGAGGGAAACAGCAGCAGGCACCTGACCCTTGCCTGGGAGATGGCTGAAAACTGGGTCACCTGGGGGAGCAGTCTGCCACAAATAAAGTGAATGGCATGAGCCCCACATTAAGTCAGATGTTGGCCGGCAAAGTGAGGGCTCAGGAACCCCGCAGTTTCAACCCTGTCAGGTCAAATGCAGTCTGGGCTTCAAGGCAAAAAGCGTTTGAGAATGATTAAGTCACTAACCAGCACCATCTTCTGGGAAGACCAGAAAGTGCAAGGGAATTGAAAGGTGTTGCAAAGACTCCATGTCAGGATCACTGGAGCTGGTCTAGACCCCTGGAATGGGACACTACCCCTATTTTGGCTGAGAAATACAGATGATGCAACTATTAAAGCAATGTCCTAAAACAAACCCTGGTCTTCTGGGCAAGTGAAAAACAGAATACCACTGGGAGCCAGCGGACCAGTTTTACCCACTAACAGAAATTTTGCTGTGGTGCCCAGTGCCTATCCCTCATCCCTGAGACAGGCCATTATGGGCACCTGATTTTGGGGATAGACTGGAGGGCAGAGCCAATCTGACAAATGACCAGCAAGAAAGATGAACAGATAGAAAACAAAACCAATTAACAAGAAAACCCTAGGCAAAAGATAGAAAATGACCTCCAGAAGAAACTAAACAAGAAAATCAGATGCCTAGACACCAGCAAAAAACACAACTCATACCAAGAAGCATGAACATAGGACCCAAACAAAGGAACAGAACTAAGACCTCAGCTGAGATACAAGAGTTTAAACAACTAATTAGAGCTATTCAAACAAACTTCTAAAACAAATTAACAAGTTGAAAGAAAATATAGCAAAAGAGCAGAAGGATATAAAGAAGACACAGGGCATGCATACAAAAGAACTCAAAAGCTTGAAAAAACAAATGGCAGATCTTATGGGAATGAAAGTCACAAGAGATGAAAAACATAATGTAGACATACAACAGCAGATTTGAAGAGGCAGAAGAAAAGATTAGTGAACTAGAAGACAACATCTGCAATCCTACACGGATAAGGAAAAAAAGTGCAAAAACTGGTCTCAGGGAACTGAATGACAACATGAAGCAAATGAATATACATGTCATGGGTGTCCCAGAAGGAGAAGATAAGGGAAAAGGGCAGAAAGGACAATGGAGGAAATAATCACTGAAAATTTCACGTCTCTTATGAGAGACATAAAATTAGAGGTACAAGAAGCACAGCACACCCCAAACAGAATAGATTTGAATAGACCTACTCCAAGACACTTAATCACATTATCAAATGTCAAGACAAAGAGAGAACTCTGAAAGCAGCAAGACAAAAGCGATCCATCACATATAAGAGAAGCTCAATAAGACTAAGTGCAGATCTCTCAGAAAAAAACATGGAGGCAAGAAGGCAGTAGTATGATATATTTAAGAACCTAAAAGAGAAAAACTGCAAACCAGGAATTCTATACCTGGCAAAACTGTCCTTCAAAAATGAGGGAGATTTTAAATATTTACAGATAAATAAATAAACAGACATTGAGAGAGTTCTGAGCAAAAGATCTGCTCTACAAGAAATATTAAAGGGAGCATTACAAGCAGATAGGAAAAGACAGAAGAGAGAGTGTTCTGATTTGCTAAATATGGAATACAATTGTGGGAGTTAGATTCAGTTGTCAACTTGGCCAGGTGAAGGTACCTAGTTCTGTTGCTGTGGACATAAGCCAATGGTATGTGAACCTCATCGGTTGCTTATTACATCTGCAGTCAGCTAAGAGGCATGCCTGCTGTAATGAATGATGTCTGATTTAATTGGCTGGTGCTTAAATGAGAGAGCTCAACATAGCACAGCCCAAGCAGCTCAGCATACCTCATCTTAGCACTTGCAGCTCAGCCCAGGCCTTTAGAGATGCAGAAAGAAATCACCCCAGGGAAAGTTGTTGGAACCCAGTGGCCTGGAGAGAAGGACAGCAGAGATCACCCTCTGCCTTCCCACATAAGAAAGAAGCTCAGTTGAAAGTTAGCTGCCTTTCCTTTGAAGAACTAATGAAATAAATCCCCTTTTATTAAAAGCCAATCCATCTCTGGTGTGTTGCATTCCAGCAGCCAGCAAACTAGAACACAATATACCAAAAATGGATTGGCTTTTTAAAAGGGGATTTATTAAGTTATAAGTTTACAGTTCTAAGGCATTGAAAATGTCCAAATTAAGGCACCAACAAGAGGATATCATCTCAGAGGAAAGGCAGCTGGGCTCAAAGGTTTCTCTGTCAATGGGAAGGCACATGGTGATGTCTGTCCTTCTCTCCCAGCTTCTGTTTTCAAACAGCTCTCTCAGCTTCTGTGAGTCCCTCTGGCTTCTGCTGGGGTGATTTCTTTCCACATCTCCAAATATCTGTGTTCTAGTTTCATCTCACTGTTCTGTGTGTGTCAGTTCTGAACTCTATGTTCTTCGACTTTTATTCTCCTGAAACATGATATCTAGGGATGAAAATCTCCCTGGCAGTGGGAGATGACCCCCACACATGAGTTTGTCCCTGGCACCATGGGATCAACAATGTCATCCTGACCAAAAGGAGGGGGGAAAAGTAACAAATAAGGTTATCAGTGGGTAAGAGTTCAAATATAGCTGAGAGGCTACTCTGGAGGTCTCTCTTAGGCAAGTTTCAATTAAACATTGCTACTATCGTAACTTGCCAAACCCCAACCAATACCATTCCTGCCAATCCTAAAAAATACCTAGGGTACAATATAAGATTCCACAAAGGGTACATGTACTAGGGTAACTTTCCAGAAACCTACAACCTCCAGATGGATCCCTGGACCAGATCAATCCTGAAAGGCAGCGGGGCCAGCCTCTCCAGAACATCAGCTTGTTCCATCAACAGCACCATCCAACATGAAACAGTTAGAATGGTCATAGCCCAAATACCCCTAAGGTGTGAAAGAAAGATCAAAGGTGATGGTGGAGTTATACAGAGAAAATCAGGTTTAACAAAGAAGTATGATTGTTGAATCTTAAGGATGCAAAGAAACATCTTAAATATCTTAATGTGGTTTCCTAGATCTTACATCCAAAGTGTGAGCAATGAAAGAAGAAATAGACAAATGGGATCTCCTCAAAATGGAATACTTTTCTGCATCAAAGGACTTTGTCAGGAAATAAAAAGGCAGCCTATTCATTAGAAGATAATATTTGGAAACCACATATCAGATAAGGAAACCACACATTTAATATCCAGAATATGTAAAGAGAGACAACTCAATAACCAAAAGACAAACACCCAATCAAAAAATGGGCAAAAGACATGGATAGACACTTTTCCAAAGAGAAAATACAAATGGCTCAAAAACATATGAAAAGATGCTCAACTTTACTAGCAATTAGGGAAATGCAAATCAAAACCACAATGAGATGGTGTTAATATCTAGAACATAGGTCATCAGAAAATAAAATGAGGGCAGAGAATGTAGAGAATGGTGCAATCAATCTAGAAGGCAGTTTGGCTACTAGGTGGGGCTTATTAAAACAGTTATTTCTCCTTATTTTAAAAAGGGAAAGCAGCCTCAGCTGGCAAGTACCTTTTGCCTTCATCATTCATCTTTTTTCTGCTTTGAGGATATATGTGATGCTTAGAGGTATGGGAGACATTTGAGACATGACAATAAAAGCCACATGCTAAGACTAGAAAAACAGAAACACGGAAGACTGTCTACCTTGGAACTTCTTGGTAGGTGAGAAAAATAAATCCTTATTTGGGTAAGTCATTGTGGCTAAGCTTCTGTTACTTGAGCTTAATGTAATCAGTCCCTAATTCAGTGCAATGTAATTCAGTGAATGCTCTTCCTCTATAAACACATAGTACTACCAGGTAAAAAATGAGAAGAAAAAATATTTTTTAAAAATGCACACTTCAGTTTTTTAAAGAAGTTAGTGAAATACTAAGAAGGCAAGAATAAAGCAGGAACTGAACACCGGAACTGTGAGCACACAATCTGACCCTGTCTTGAGTGGAAGGTGGGAGATGTTTGGATGTTTAAACCCATGTGGAAACAGACGATGAGATCCAGGGCACTTGGTGCAAGCAAAAATTAGAAACAGCAAGCCCTCCTGAATCCCTCCCATACTCAAATAAATTAGAATTTTATGAAGTTCTGCACCCTTAGAAAAAGGGTAGACTAGACAAAAATCCACCTCCTGGTACAGCAAGATGACAAGGAAGTTTTTCTGTCATGGCATGAGTTCTGACAAAAAATAATAAATTGTCTCTCCTGAGAATTTGTAAACATGGCTTGTGCCTAATGTTGATTTTGGTTCCAAATGTACATTATCTGCGTGATCTTGGAATGTTCAAGCCAATAAATTATACTGAAATTTGTCAGTGACCAGTGATAACTTCAGGGGAACTCTTACAGAAAAAACATTTTTTTAAAATCACTAAACATGAGTTCATTAAAAAAAAAAACAAAAAAACTACCAAACATAAAAGGAATTAATCTACAAAAAATTAGAGTCAACAGATAAAAGTATTAGAACCCTAACTGCAAAATTTTTTTCTTTTTATTCTGCTTTATTTTTTTTAACTTTTTTTTATTGTGAAAAATAACATACAAATAAAATAAAATAAATTAATATACAAAAAAGCAATAAATTTCCAAGTACATTTTAACAAGTAGATATATAACAGATTTTAAAGTTTGGTGTGGGTTACAGTTCCACGATTATTCATGTTTTCTTCTAGCTGCTCTAAAACATTAGAGACCAAAAGAAATATCAATATATTGATTCAGTAGTCATACAAATTTGTTAAATCCTATAATCTCTCTTTATACTCCTTCTCTTTAAATAACATACACATAAAAGCAATAAATTTCAAAGTACATTGCAACAATTAGTTGTAGAACAGATTCCAGAATTTGGTATGGGTTACTTTGCCACAGGTTTAGGTTTTTATTTCTAGCTGCTCTAAGTACTGGAGACTAAAAGAAATATCAATATACTGACTCAGCAATCATACTCATTTGTTAAACCCAACCTTCTCTGTACAACTCCAACATCACCTTTGATCTTTCTCTCACTCTTTAGGGGTATTTGGGCTATGGGCATTCTTACTATTTCATGTTGGAAGGGGCTATTGATAATATGGGATAGGGGGATGAAACTAGTTGATGTTCTGGAAAGACTGGCCCCTCTGCATTTCAGGACTCATCTGGTCCAGGGACCCATCCGGAAGTTGTACGTTTCTGGAAAGTTACCGTAGTGCACGGAGCCTCTGTAGAATCTTCTGTTATACCCTAGGATTGGCAGAAATGATTTTGGTTGGGGGTTGGCAAGTTATAACAGTAGCAATGTCTACCTGAAACTTGCGTAAGAATGACCTCCAGAGTAGCGTCTCAGTTATATTTGAACTCTCAAACACTGATGCCTTATTTGTTAAACTTCTTTTCCCCCTTTTTGTCAGGATGGCATTGTTGATCCCACAGTGCCAGGGTCAAATTCATCCCTGGGGGTCATCTCCCACGCTACCAGGGAGACTTTCATCCCTGGATGTCATGAACCATGCAGGGGAGAGGGCAATGGTTTCACTTGCAGAGTTGGGCTTGGAGAGAGAGGGGCCATATCTGAACAACAAAAAAGATTGTCTGGACGTGACTCTTAGGCATACCTACAGGTAGGCTAAGCATCTCCACTACATACATAAGCTTCACAAGAGCAAGCCTCAAGATCAAGGGCTTGGTCTATTGATTTGGGTGTCCTTAATGTTTGACACAGTATCCAGGGTTTCCCTGGTGGCAAGTTTAATAATCCCATATTTTGCTTCTCCCTTCCCTCAAGCGACTTTGCCAATACTTTCGGTTGCCTCCTTAATATACTATGGGATTACATTAAGCTATACAGGATTAAAGGCTCTCATTCTTATTCTGGGCTACCTGCGTTTGGATTGTTTAAATGATCTACCCAGACAGGCTGAGTTTGATTATGCGTTACCAAAAATTTAGGTTCCAGACAAAATAAGCCTTTCTTCCTTTTGGTCTCAAAGAGTAGGTGAAGTTCTAAAATATTGGCAATGTTTTCCTTACCCCTGTATTCTGAATTACCTTAATCCTGACTTGATAAGCTTCATTCTTACCTCTAAATACCAGGTTATACCCCTCAAAGTCCAGAAATAACAATTACCACTCCAGACTAAATGTGACTACTGTAAGAGCTTATAGTCTAGGCCCCAGTTTTCTTATAAGCGTTTCCTAAGTGAGATCACACTACATGTGCTCTTTTGTTTCTGGCTTAATTTGACTCACCAAATGTTCCACATGTTCACTCACATCGTTGTATGCCTCACAACTTCGTTCCTTTCTGTAGCAGTTCATTGTTGAATCGTAGGTATACATCATTGTAAGCCAATCTACTTCTCAGTCAGTGCATCTTTCACTTAATTGCAAACATTTACAAGTTAACCACCATTTGTGATGGTTAATTTTACGTGTTAACTTGGCTAGGCTATGATGCCCAGGTGTTGGTCAAGTGCTACAGTTGCTGCCAAGGTATTTCACAGCTGCGATTGATATCTGCAATGTGTTGACTTTAAGTGAAGGAGATTACCCTTGATAAGTAGATAGGAAGGTCTTAAAAACAAAAAGTTTTCCTGGAGAAGAAGGAATTCTGTCCGAAGACAGTAGAACATAGTAATCCTGCCTGAGTTTACAGACTGCTGATCTTCCCTAAAGATTTCAAACTCAAGAGAACAACATTCCAGACTAGTTACCTGCTCTGTGGATTTTGGACTTCCCAGTTCCCACAACTCAGTGAGACAATTACTTAAAATAAATCTCTGGATATCTATACACACATATATACTACTGGTCTGTTTCTCTAGAGAATTCTGATGCATGATTTATGTGCAATTAAAACGTTTTAATACTAGTATATTTTGTGGATACATATATATTCAATGAAAGATAACAAACATAACAAAGTAATTATACCAACTTCAGAATAATGGTAAACTCTAGGAAAGAATAAGGAAAGGATATATTGTTGAGGAAAAACTGAAGAACCAGATTCAAGGAAAACTGAAAAACATGACAAATGGATGCAATATGTGACCTTGGCTTGGACGCTTTTTCTTTTTTTTTAAGACATTATTGGACTAATTGGCAATGACTGAATGGGATTTAGGGGTAAAGGGTATATAAGAGTTTTTGTACTATCACTACTATTTGGTTAGTTTGGAATCATTTCAAAATAAACTTTTTTTTTTTTTAAAGTTGAGGGTGAAGAAAAACAAGAGAAGAACATGCCAGGACTTGGTGATAAATTGGAGGTAGGAAATAATCAAAAGGAACTCAGATTTCTAGTTTAGGTGAGTTGGGGGGTATAATTCAATTTACCTATTTAGGAAACCCAAGGAGAGATAACCCTAGGTTTAAAAACAAACTACAACAGATTCAGCCCTAGAAATTGCTTGCAGGGCATTTAATTTGGAAAGGTGGATAGGTAATTGAAAATTTAGGATGGAGGTGGAGATCACAAGAGAGCGTAGAACTGTATTCATCCTGATTTGATTACTTCATTCAGTCAACAAACATTTTCTGAGAATCCTCTATGTTACCAGGAATGTAGACGACAAAAATACATAAATGAATAAGAGATGGTCACTGCCCTCAAGGTATTTACTTACATTTGGTAAGAGTAGAGTCTGTATGTAGGCAAAGGACGGAGATGTGGAGCAAGTTTTCAAATAATACTGGATTCTCAATGATTGGCCATACATTAGAAGCACCTGGGAAAGCTTCTAAACATCCCACTGCCCAGTTCACACTCTGGGGGTGGGATTCTGGCAT
Source organism: Myrmecophaga tridactyla (assembly GCA_004026745.1). Classification (NCBI taxonomy): domain Eukaryota; kingdom Metazoa; phylum Chordata; class Mammalia; order Pilosa; family Myrmecophagidae; genus Myrmecophaga; species Myrmecophaga tridactyla. Next base: position 10,488 of record PVIY010040343.1, read on the forward strand.
TAGCATTTGCTTAAATGTGATGTCAATTTGCAGTCAAGATTGAGAGCTGTGATCCATCCAGAAGAAAACACCTGAAGTGCCTCTTTCCTTGAAGCATTTGGTAATGATGGGGAAGGGAGTCGTAAAGAAGTAGAAATAAGAAAATATGGTTGGAGGAGCTCCTGCTAAATTGCTTTGAAGACATATTTTCTCTGTAAAGATAAAATATCAAAAGCTAAGAATGAATGGATATGGACATACGGTAGGCATCTTAAGGAGAAAAGCCAAGTTTTGCTGTAGCCTCTGCAGAGAATGTGAAAAGGTGTCAATTAAGGAGTAAAAAGCATTTGTAAGTGATTCTAAAGGTCTAACAGAGACCGGAGATCATGTGTTTGTAATGCATCCATCTACAAGGTTGTATGCTTTTCCCTAACAATGCTCAGCAGTTTGAGAACAGGAACAGAGAAAATAGCTGGGTTCATCCAGGAATGGGGATTGGTGGGTCAAAAGGAAGGAAGCAACCAAGAATGAGGGTGAAAGTTAAGATAAGAAAGAACAAGAACAGGACTACATACTTTGATGAAGATGAAACACACTAAAGAGTAAGGGAGTCAGCTAGATCAAAGGAAAGGAAATTGTTATCAAAGTGAGATTTCCAAATTCAAGATTTCAAGATCACAGTATCCAGGGCAGGTTATAACAGTAGACTCAGGAGTCTTCCTGTGTTTGCCCCTCTCTAATCCATTATCCACACTTCCCCAAAGTGATCTTACCAAATTAAAAGTCTGATCATCTTTACCATTCCTCAAACCCCAATCTGCCTGATGAATTCAATCAAGGTCCCACTCAAGAATTTAATTACCCTACACTTAATCCGCCCTCTTCTGCCCCCTCTCCCTGCACATTATACCAAGCTTTTACAGTTGCAGTTCTGGTACTGTTTTACTTTACAAGTCTGTCTCCCCCACTAGATTCTGAAATCCACAGAGCTGGAAAGATGTTTCATGTTTGAAACCATATTCCAATAGTCTTCTGATAAATTCATTTTATCAGGAAGTTTGGCTTACTGCTTAATGAGTCTGATTAGTTCATTATTATTTTCACCTTATGTTATGGTATATTTAGCTCTGGCACTTGTTTACTTACATAAATCATGTTTAACCATGACTTCTCTGTGGAAAACTCTTTAGGCATTGTCATCTTGTGAAGATTTCTTGTTATAACTAGACGGATAATGTAATCTGCAAATCTACTTGACCATTCACACTATATTATGTGGCATACACTGAAGCATATCACATATCACACTCCCCAAAAAGCTATTTTTATAAAATGCTTATTATTTTTTAAGTGAAAAATTAGGGGAAGGACATTGAGTATTCACCACTTTAGTATAAGCATTAAAAAATTGTTTTCCTAATACTTTATACTGCTGAAATAAGTCAGTATAGGGGACAGAAAAGGGAAGCAGGATTTGGGGAACTGGAACCCTTACAGAGACCAAGCCTCCAAATTAGAATTCAGGTTAATAGGTACAGGCTGGAGATGCACATTTAAGAGCACCCTGGATTTCTCCTTGGCATTTCATCACATTTATAATTACTTATTTCATTTCTGTCTTCCCTGATTTGTTATAAACTCCCATGATAGCTGGGACTGTTTGCCTCATTGCCTGCTCTATCCCTAGACAAAAGCACAAGGCCATGTGTGCTTTGAACTCACATAGGAGGTATGCAAAATGTATTCCTAAATGAAGGAATTAATGAAGTGGCATAATAAAAGTCAAATTAACAAATTCATTAGAGAACAAAAAAGTACAATACATTGGGCTTTGAGGAATGCATTACGGTAAAACCACCAGAAGTGTTACCAGGATAAAATGAGAAAATTCAGGGGTAAGGGAGAAAACTAGGAGCATAAGGCCCCGGAAAGGAGTGTGCATTTGTGAAGGTGATGGGTAGAGTCATTGTGGAATTCTGAGAAAAATTTTTTTTTTTTATCAAGAAAATAACTGGCAACCTTAAGAAAGCTATTTAGGCATAGCTATAAAAGTAGAAGTCAACTGCATGGAAACAGTAGGCAAGGAAATACAGGCAGTACACTAGTCTTATGAATTTGGCAGTGAAACAGGATTGCAGATACAGAGGGTGCAAAATGAAGCAAATTTGTCAAGTCTGAGAAGATCAACACATATTTGAGGGAGAAGATCAAGGGTTCTTTTTTCGAATTGTAGAAGGATCCATCACTTTCTGTTCTGGCACCATGCTTTCTACACAATAGGCACGTAGAGCTGATTCTACAATCCAACTTGTGCATCCTGCCTTAAGACTATCACAAAGTTCTTGGACAGCAAATGGTTACAGAGCTGGTGGGAGTGGAGAGCTCCCCCGAGCTTTTCAAGTTACTAGACCGAGAGTTTTTGAAAAGAAGGGAATAAATGATGGCATATGTACCTATTTTAAAAATGGAATTCCAGAAAGTGAGAGGGTAGGGTGCTTTGCCAAATAAAGATCTGAAATGGACAATAAATTGAAAATAAGATTCCTAATTCTATATTTCCTTTTCCATATCTCTGGTGAGAGGGTAGGGTGCTTTGCCAAATAAAGATCTGAAATGGACAATAAATTGAAAATAAGATTCCTAATTCTATATTTCCTTTTCCATATTTCTGGAATAGTAAATTGAGATGAAAGATAACATGGAGCATTTTAGAGCTGGGAGATTCCATTCCATTGGAGTAATGTTAAAAAGAGGTGGCTGTTTCTGTCACCACCACAAAGAATTAAAAGAACACAAATATTTATGTTATTTGCCTGCCCTTATAATGCTTTCTCTGCACTAATCTTTCAGTCTTTTCTTACAGCCACTGTTTCTGTGACAGTTTGAGTAAAGCACTGAGACTGTGTGAGCTCATTTCATTGCTTGCTGGGCCTGCATTTTTGCAGTGGTATGGTATCAGAATGGCACAACCATAACGTCTTTCCATGACTGTACGTGCTTTTACTTAGCTAAAAAGCATAGGCTGTATCGTGACGACTGCTCAAAAAGTTACTTGGAATTATAAGTTTCTGAACAGATTTCACGTCCTACTTGTTATTAAAATTTCCCGCTCTGAATTAAGGTCATCCTATCTCACTCACCATTTTACACCTTTTTAATGTCTTCCGCCCAGCACTTTGTGTGCTAGCACCACACTTTCTACACAGCAGGCACGTAGTTGATTCTGCAATCCAGCCTTAAGGCAATTACACAAAGTCCTTGCGACAGCAAACAGTTACAGAGCTGGTGGGAGTGGAGAGGTCCCCGAAGGTTTTTAAGTAACTAGATTGAGAGCTGCTTTAGGGCAGGGGCTGTCTTGTTCCGCACGGTACCTCCAGCATCTGGTTCAGTGTTGACACACAGAAGTATTCAAGAACGCTGAAATAATGAACAATCGGCTGGGTGGGGACATTAAATTCAGCCCTATTATTCAAACGTTCGCCAAGTGCCATCCAGGCGCCAGGGAGCAGCTGGGTGTGGGTACCACGAGATGGCCAAGACCCGTTGGTTCACATAGATACTGTAATTCAACGCTATAATTTCCATATTTCCTCTCAAAACAAAATGGGCGGGGTGGGGTGGTTAGTCCCTGCTCTTGGTTCTCAGGGGCTACGCTCTACAAGGGTAGCGGCGGGGCGAGGGGACACAGCGATGCCGCCGTGGCGCACCTCGCAGCCAACGCGACGCTCGCCGCAGAGGAGCCGGGCGGAGCTCCCGGCGCGCCCCGCGGCAGAAGCGCCGCGATCCTGAAGGGGTCGCTGTCCCCGCGAAAATCTCTATAAAAGCTCCGCCCCGCGGTCCGCGCTCGCTTCCTGGGTTGGGAACTTGGTCCCGCAAGTCCCTGACGTCTGTCAGTCTGTCCGCCCCCCGCGGCCAGCGCTGACGTTAGCGTTCGCACTCCCGGCCTGACAAGCCGAGCGTCCCGGCCGCCAGCGCCGCCGCTTGGCGCGCGGCCCGCTCCGAGGCGCACGTTCCCTCCCCAGTTGCCCCACCCTCTTCCTCCCCCTTCACGGAAACGACAGCTGCGGCGGCGGGGCTGGCGCCGCCTCCCTCCTCCTACCACGCCTGCCCCCGCCGCTCTCTCCCCGCGCCCCGACCCGGCCGCGGCGCCTCCACCTCTCGGCTAGGTCAGCCGGCGGCTCCGCCCGGCTGCCGCCCAGGATGAACATCATGGACTTCAATGTGAAGAAATTGGCGGCTGACGCGGGCACCTTCCTCAGTCGTGCCGTGCAGGTACCGCGGTGGGGGAATGGATGGCGGCGCCCGGGGAGGGATGAGGGGAACCGCCCGAACTCTCAGCCCCAAGGCGGCGGCGGCGTCCTCCTCCGCCCTTCGGCCTCGCTGACCGTCCTGCGGGCCTGCTGCAGCCGGAGGCCCGGGCGTCGGGCGCGGCCTGCTGCCCCTCTGGGCTCGGTGGCCGTTTGCTGCCACTCTTCCTGCCCAACTGCCGCTCCCTGGGAAGCGAGGTGGGGTGCGGACGCGGCCCAGAGGTTCCTCCCGCCCCTGCAGAACACCTTGAGTTCGTCCTCGGCCCTAGGCACTGCCCCGTCCGTTTTTCTGACCCCCGGACTCCCGTGCTCGTGTGACCTCCCTCCCAGGGTTGACAGAGGCCTTGTAGGTCCGGCAGGATCACAGAGACAAGGACTATTCTCGCAGCGCCCCCACCCTTTTCTCTGGCCTCTCTCGCCCTCCCCACCGAGTCCTAGAAGGGAGTTTCCTTTTCCTGCCCGTCAGCTCCTAGAGCTGCCAGCACAGTTCCCTTCAGCCCTCTTTCCCTGAAAGGACTGTCCCTGGGCTTGGCAGCCCGCGGGGAAATGGAGATATCCAGTTGGCGTTCGAACTTTGTCAAGGCCACGGGAAGTATGGGGCTTGGAGTTTCCCACTCGTGCGTGGAAGCACTCGCAGTAGGGCGAAGAGAGACTGCGAGATTTTCGTTGTGCCTATAGTCATAGTGGCATGCTTCAAATAGACTTTAGGAAAGAAAGTTGATTACTCACCATAATCCCCAATAAAGGAAGTGTCCGTACTAAGGAACTTGAACGGTTTTCTGCAGTCATCACCCACATTATGCCAACTCAGTTGAATTCTATGAACAGATGTAAATTTCACCACAACTTGGGTTATAAACAATCTGGTGTTTGAGTTAGCGACATAGTCACAGTAGCAACAACATTGTCTTTTGTAAAGAGAAAACACATAATTTGTTGATATGCATACCAAATTAGTCCTGAAGTATAAATCTATTCTGTTGCTTTCCTTTTCCCCAATTTTATTGATGCAGTTTATCCTACTCACACTATTTTTTGGCAAAAGAATGATAAGCTAAAGTAAAATAATAATAGTTCCCTATATTGGGTAAAAAAATTGTATATCAAACACTTTGCTAGCCATCTGACATATTCTCTACAGTCCTTTCCTTAAGTTTGCCAGATAAATGTTATTAACCCTACATTTATAAATGAGGAAACGGCCTAACAGAGGTTAAGTAACTTGCTTAACTTGCACGGCTGGTCAGTAAACCAGGTGCTGTCTGACCTACTACAAGCTACTTTTCTCTTCCTGGATAAGCATTACAGGTCTAAAATATATAGGATAATACAATGTTATACTCTAGAGAGGCTTTAGCGATCATCTAATATAGCCTGAGCATTTCAATATCAACAGCAAATAATATGTAAATGATATAGGAAATTCCTTCTAGGGCTTGATTTCCAAGTTCCAAAATCTTCGTGATGATAATAGGTCTGCCATAACCTTCCTCTCCTCCTAAAATATATATCCTAAAGACATTGAACTTTATAATTAAAATAATTTTTTAATTTGAATTAATCTATCTCTACTAGTTCAAAGACTAAAATTTTGATTTCTGTATATTATTTATAATAAGGTATACAAGAATGAATGAGGATCTGAAATGAACTTTGATGAGAGGACTTTTTAGACTTAATGTTGACTGTAATAGAGGACTAGAGCATTTAATATTTTTGTTTTAATGCTAATTCTCTGTGGTTCTGTATGCTGAATACAGAATTGAATCTATTATGTCTCTATTGTTCTTATTTTAAATATGGTAAAAAAATGTTTCCAGACGTATAAGCCACACTGTATGAATCAGGACATTAGAATTTAGTTTGATTTAATTGTTGATAAAATCAATTTAAAAGAATAACCCTAGCAAAGCTCTCAAAAGGTGTATATTTCCCAAGTGAATTTTAATCAGTTTTTCACATTATTTAGAAATTACTTTATATATTCTATCCTAATGTTAGCTATCAAGTATTTTTCTTTTTAGTTTTAAGTGCCTACTCGGTATCTTCCTGTCATTCCTGTAGTCACTGTTGATACAAAAGTGAATAAAATTGACAGTCTTTGCCCACTGGTAGGAGAAGATAAGATAGTAAGTACATCAGGTGGTGATGGAGAAAACGATCAAGTTCAAGGCAGTGATGGCAGTTGTTAGCCATGTTTATATAGATAGGATAGTCAAGGCAGGCCTCTCTAAGATGAAATTTTTAAAGATCTCTAGGAAGTGATAGAGCTCCAGTTTTTTGGAAGAGAAGCATTTTAAAAAGAGGGAATATATGCAAAGACCCTGTAGGTGCAGGGGGAGTAGGGAGACCAGTTAGAGAGATCTGTGGTCCTAGAATAGGTGAAAGGTATTGTGTCTTAGATGAGATTTCAGGAGAGGTTCAGAATCTACCCACAATTTGCTGTCAGGTGTGAGAGAAAGACGTGGAGGATGACTGATGTTTTTGGCTTGAGCAACTGGAAGAGTGGAGATGCTCTTTACTAAGATGGGAGAATTTTCAGGAGAGACAGGCTCCTTTAATGTGTCTTTTTAAATTTTTTTTTATATTTATAGACATATACTGAATTGATTAGACAAAATTATTTGATGTTTAGGACTTTAACTATTTCAGAAGAAGGTGTAGTTTGAAACACAATGGCAGAACGTTGATAGTTGAAGTTTGGGCTCATATATGTCGTATATAATTAATCTACTTTTGTATTTGTTGGACATCTTCTACAATACTTTTTTTTATAAATAAAAACATAAAGAAAAAAGGTGATTCAAAAATACATGTGAAATTTGAACAAAAAAATTTGAAACGTTGTGTATTAATTTTCAACAAAAAGCTGCTTTCTCATTTTGGTATTTAGTAACGGAGTTCTTTCTCTACATGGAGCTATCCATATAGTGCCAGAGTACCAAGTTTCATGCTGATAGAGCTTAAACCTAAGAATAGCCTAAGTGCTATGTGGGTTACTCTTTATAAACAGTAAGAACCATAGGATGGGAATTAAACTTTTACTTTTTAAATAATAACTTCCATTCAAATCATATCGTACTCTAAGGAATAAGCCGTTTCTTTGGTTGGCCCACTGCCATACTTTTTTCATTTTACTTAACAATTTTTTTAAATTAAAATTAAATATCTGCCTTGTTTTAAAAAGAAAAGACACATTAAAGGGTATAAATAAATCTCCCTTCATAACTACTCCACTGTCACCCTTCTAAATGTTTTATGTACCTTCGTGTACTTTTAAAAGAATTGTCAAAGTACAATGTATAAATTAACATGAATATTTATTCCTTACTAGTCGTTCAGGTGCTTGTTTTAACACTCAAAACAGTAAAATACAAACCTAACAGATAGTTTATCTTCACTAAATTTGTTTTACTAGCAACTGAAAACCCTTTATTAGGTCTTTATTAGCCATTTAGAAGTTTCTCGGCCAACAGGGAGCTTGATGAGATTTACCTTCCTATAAAATCCTGTATGAGTTTTCAATTCTGTATAGTCTTGTATTTTTCTTCAAAGTGTTAAGGTCTCTTGGAGCTCTAAAATTCTGTGGCTTTTTTTATCTTTAAAAAGATTGTATTTCCTAAGGATTCAACTTCAGATTTTTTCCCAATCTCCTCCTCCTCAACATCCAGCAAGGTTCTTAGTTTCTATACCATTTTAGCCAGTCATAGTAGTAACTATATGAAAAGGTTAGTCTTAGATGGGCAGCAAGAATTGCTTAGCATGTAGCATAACTTTATTTTTAGTAGTATTTTTCTAACATCATATCACAGTCCTTGAAGTTGAATGCTGCCTAAAATTTTAAACTATTTAATTCACCTATATTTATTGCATACCTTCTACACGTGTGGCATTGAAGTATACAGAGATGAATGAGACCAAGTCTTTGCCCAGAACAGCTTCATAGTTTAGTCAAAAATTTGTCATGGTTAAATATTATTTGTAATAAGTGCCCAATTTGTGAATTAGTGTTCTTTTTATTTGGATAATCTTTCAAGTGGTCAAGAAGAAGATGTACTTTTTGATTTGATATTGAGGCAAAATTTTGCTCACCACATTTAAGGTAAGAGTATATAATTTGTAAAATACGTTTTCAAACTTAATTACTTAGAGAAGGGGTTCTAAATTTGCTAACATTTCCTCTGAACTAATTACTGAAGTCACGCTATGAACTTCATGAATGCCAACTGTTTTCTATGGAGGAGAATTCTTTAAAATTCAGCAGTATGCCTGGCCTTGCTCTCCCATTTAGTTCAGCAAAATAATGGTGTGTCTAGGCTGGAGATGTATAGAAATGAATATGATGCTGCCCTCAGCTAGCTCCTGTCAGGCCCTAACTGGATTGAGTTTCAGCTTTGCCAGATACTCTCTTTTAAGCCTTTCTGAAATCACATTTCCTTTATAGAATTTAATTTATGATAACTTCATCATGTTTCCCAAATTCTAATAAGTAAAAATGTCACATTCAAAATCCGTACATTTTCTCATTATGTATAAAAAACTGCATATTTGATGTTACTTAAAACTATTAGATGACAGTTTAATCTGATATTAAGCAATTTGTGCTTCTGTACCACGCAAGTGAGATTAGAAAATCTATGCTGAGATTGTTTTCACTTCAAATTTCTTGAAAGTGTTTTTACGTTAATTGCAAAATCATAAATGGTCTTATGCTCTTGCCTAAACCAAACCCAGTTAATATACCCCTAATTGCTGTGCTGCTGTATCTAAAATTGTCAAAACCCTACCTAGAACAACTACTTAAATATTCTTTGAAGCTGAATTTGATTATAGAATTTCACTACAATTAATATATTTGAGGCAAAACCCCACCACAGTGAATTGATAGCAAATGAGATTCCCAAATGGGCCAAGGAGGAAAGGAATGTAGATTGCACTAAACCAAGTGATACATATTTAAGTAATTATTTTTGAGCTTAGAACAGAGCTTCTCAACCTTGGCTGCAATTAAAATTAGCTGGGGAATCTTTAAAAATGCTAATGCACAGGCTGTACCTTAGTCAATTAAGTTAGAAAGTTTGGGGTTGGACCCAGGCATCAGTGCTTTTGAAAGTTCTGCCAGGTAATTCCAAAGAGCCACCAAAATTGAGAGTCAATGAAGAATGATCCAGTTCACAACTTTCTACTACATGTTATTCAGAATTCGTGTTATACAGTTCCCGCAAGAAATTTAAAGTGTTACCCTTACCTGACAAAGAATTGGGTGTTCTTGTTTATATTAAATAAATGTCATTGATCATACATTGTTTTTATGTGTAGTCCTTTTTTCTTTCTAGAAATCTGGATATGGAATCTAGTCTCCTCATTTCATATTATAGGCCACAGACCTGTTTTTCCGTTCTGAAAACAATATGTGAGAACTGAGACATTTGAGGTGACATTGAGGTCTCCTAGCTGTTTTGAAATGTAAATGATTGCCTGACCACACACAAACACATTTGCTTTAAAAGCCTTCCATTATTAGGTATCAGCTCTGTAGTAAAAGAAGTGTTATGGTGCCTAGCATAATGTGGCTAACTCAGAGAAAATCCTGCTCCTCAAAACCGTAATTTTACAGTAAAACAATGTTAGAGAAAATATAAAGAAGGGAGCATACCTTCTGTTCTCACATCATTTTACTGTATTACAAATTATTCTTTTAAAAATTGTACCTCAAGTTATTAGAGAATATTGGGGTTGGGTTTCTATGCCTTATTTACACTCTGACTTTTATTGTATGTTTTCACTTTTGCTTTTAATTAGTAAATTATACTGCCATCCATTAAGAAACGTGCTAAAAATCAACTAGTTTTTTATTAATAACTATTATGGTCAAGACCACAAACTAATGATTTTAGACTGAAGATGTTGAAAACTAAAAATTTTTAAGGGTATAATTTTTTTTTAAAGGATAAAATTTTTAATTGTAGTGACAACAAGGGTCTTTTTAAAAAATAGGTCCTTTCGTTTCCCAGTGCCTGCCCATGCAAAAAATAAAAATAAAAAATAAAAAAATAGGTCTTTGTCCATAAAAAAGGTGCCATTATTAAAATTTGTTATTTGGTAATATGACATAATAGAAAAAAATACTGTAGCCCCTCCACAATAAAAAAAAGTCTTGGGAAGAATTATATCTTTTATTGTTACATTTAGGTAATTAAATTTCAATTAATATTTCAATTTTAAAATATGATAAAATTGACAGTTCTTATTGTTGCCCACTCCTCTGTTTTGTTCATTCAAGATAATGTTCAGTCCATTATTAAAATTTGTTGTTTAGTAATATGACATAATAGAAAAAAAAACTGTAGCCCCTTCACAATAAAAAAAAAAAAAAGGCATGGGAAGTATTGTATCTTTTATTGTTACATTTAGGTAATTACATTTAAATTTATATTTCAGTTTTAAAATATAAAATTGACAGTTGTTCTTATTGTTACCCACTCCTCTATTTTGTTCATTCAATATAATGTTTAGTTTATACTTATTTGGTGATTAGTTTTTGAATATTATATGAGGAGCAGAGGTGGTCTGGCAGAGACAGCTGTCAAAGTGCTATGAACAAAGACACAGGTAAGGAGCACAGAATGTGTTTGGATAATGGTTATGAAAATATAAAATTAATTTCTTGAAGTTAGCAGGTATTTACTAGAAATAGTATAAAGTAATAAAATTGTATAACTCAGAACACATGTGAAATTGAATCCTACCTTACTCAGTTTTTAACCACTCTGAGTTTCAACTTCTTCATCACTAAAATTACACATAAAAAATACTTAACAATATTATAAGATACTTTTGAATATTTGTAAAATGCACAGCTTAGTTAGTACATGGCATTTTTAACATGTTAAGCCCTGAAACGGTTAAGAATACAGAAACATAGAAATGATATAAATGATCTTGTTGAAGAGAGATAATGTTAAAAAAACAAAGTAGAAGATAAACAAGACCATATATAATATACTGAAATGTGTAGCATAGTTGTAGGCAGAGGGAAAAAGAACTGTTGGCACTCTCAGAAAATACAAATAAACATCAGGCAGAATTTATTATTGATACTTAAATACATTGCTCATGCAGGCCTTCCTACAAAATTGCTTTTTCCTAAACAAATGTTCAATAATCAGGCTATTTACTCACTCATACTTAAGGTTTTCTCGTTTGTTTTTTTTTTTTTGGTATTTTGCGCTTCTACATCAGAATAGTAAAAAACCCCACTCACTATATTTGTAGAATCTTACTTTGTTAGCTTATATACTTTCTTTTTTCTTCCTTAGACTCTTCAAAAGTGACCTGTTGCACATAGCCATCTTTGCTCTGTTATACTTTTATGTTCTTCTATTTGTCTTCTTTCACTAAAAGGTTGTTTACAAATTACAAAGAAAATGTGAAATAATTACACAAATAGACCTTCTGACATGAAAATGTTTATTTTCCAAATAATTCACTTTCTAATTGCTGAAATACTTTTGAGAGAAAACTTGCCCTGAAACCTAATGTAACAGGTAAACTGACGATTTTTTTCAGCCACTATATTTGTAAACATTTTTTAGTGGTCATTTCCAGTTTTTACCTTTTAAGCCTAGTGTGTTTCTAAAACACTTATTAAATTTGACACAATTTTATATACTA
>PVIY010040344.1:0-22440 GCA_004026745.1 Myrmecophaga tridactyla
AGTGAGGGGTAAGGGGTATGGTATGTATAATCTTTTTTTTCTGTTATTGTTTTATTTCTTTTTCTGTTGTCTTTTTATTTCTTTTTCTGAATTGATGCAAATGTTCTAAGAAATGATGAATATGCAACTATGTTATGATATTGAGAATTACTGAATATATATGTAGAACAAAATTATATGTTAATGTTTTTGTTTGTTTTTAATTTTTTTAATTAATAAATAAAGTTAAAAAATTTGTAATAAAAAAGAAATAAAATTGGTCACTATTTGATAATGATTTCATACTTCATTTTATAAAGCAAAATAGTTACAACTTTTCTTATGGATGTGGTTGACTATGCAAAGAGTTGCTTACTTACATTCGAAGCAGTCCTAATCAATAAGCAAACAAATAGACATCTGTTCCTTTAGTGTTCGTTCCCCTCAGGCCTATATGCCATCTCAGTGAGATATCAGGTCATACCTAATTTATGTATATTTTGTTAAGTATATAACATGTAAATAATATGGAGAGGTTAAGAACAAGGAGTCTAGGTTCTGACATTTGCTAGTTATATGCCCCTGTGGTAGTTCCTATGTTCATTTTTTTTACCTGTAAAATGGATATATTATGAGGTATACATATGATTAAGGTTACTGTGGGGATTACCTGAATTAATAAATAAAAGTTTTTAGAACAGGGCCTGGCACAGAGTAAGCCCTAGGTAAGGATTAAAGCTCCTAATTTCTCTTTAGGTACTACTCCGTGATTTCCCTCCATGAATTAGCTATTTTGGGTATAGCTGATTATTGCCATTTACAATTTCATAACCCTCATAACACTTCTCTACCCTGCATTTTAATCATCTGTTTACATGTCTATCTCCCCCATTAGACTACAAATATGTCTTATTTGCCTTTTATACCCTATCAGTGCCACCTCTCTGTCCCTGGCATGTAATCATTCTCAACAAATGTTTCTTGAACAAATTGGCAAAGCCTAATTTGCCTCCTGACCTGGGAGGTATAAAGTAATGGGTTTTATTATGGCCAAATTATATAAGCTTTCTAAATGTGTCTAGTGATTGTAGAAATGTCCAAGTATATTCATATAGATCTTAAGAAATTTAGTTTTACACTTGCTGTCATTTCTCCTGTTTCCCCCCAATCCAAGAGATGCTGTGGCAGGGGAGGGTCTTTCTCATTACTGATATAGTCTATTTCCCATGAACACCTACTAAATTAAAGCTGGATCATGTATTGGGGGAAACGTCTACAGAGAGCAGCAACGTGTCAGAAAGCACCCCACCCAATGAAGATGCTATCCCTAGAGACCTCCCTGGTGTTGGTGCAGTGGTGGCCCCAATTTTTTTTTGCCAAAGCACTTTTCACTTCTTTCTGCCCATTAGGAAATGAGTGATAGTTCAGTAGTAAACTTGAAGCATAATATTTTAAAAGCACTTCGGCTAGCATTTTTAAATCAGGAAATTTCACATAAATTCTGATTTTGACCTCCTTTGAAAAAAAATCAGATTTAGCAGTATTGAGCCTATTTTCTTGCATAGTCAGCAGTCAGTTAGAGTTGCAAGTCAACTGCACACTTGAAATGGAGCTTTAACTATCTTATGAGCTTGAGTCCTTTCCTCTCATAGGTATGCAGGTGCATTCTGACCCTTCCTGCTTCACTTATTTAAGTTGTGTCTGGGCCTTTGAGTCATTCAGTTTGCAACCCCTGATCTAGAGGATAATTACTCACTTTGCCTTGGTTCTTTAGCTAAGCCTTTATGTAGCCAGAGGCAGAAAATAAAGTTAATGTTCTTATAGCCATAGCAATATGAATATTTATAGGTAGGCCTCTTACTGTTTGGTTACTATTAAATGTTTAACCTTTCAAATAAAAAATTATATTTTCTTTTAATTCTTAATTAAGAAGGATTCACTTTAACATTTAACTTATAATAATTTATAATTTTACTTAAGTTTTCAAAGGCACGAACAGTTTTAAAAATTAATAACGTTCAAATTAAACAGCGGAGGTACCTCTTTGTCAAGACTCACTGGAATCAATCTTACTCTTCTTTAATATAATTTCAGTTACTTAATAATGGTTTCAGATGAACATCAGTATCTTGCCACCAAAGTATGTATTAACATACAGAGTAAATTTAATTCCGTTTGAATAGAAGGTTCACTTATATCATTCAGAATAAATCATTCATTGGAGATATAGCAAAGTGGTTTGATAAATTATAATGCCAAAACCTTTTAGGAACGTTTGCCACTCAAGTACCAGTGTTTGTCATTTAAATGAATAAAATTATTCTTTAGGAGTTGTACCCACTTGAACCACAACTCTGAAGGTATATGTTGTAGCTTTTATTACAAGCTGAAGGTTTGGTATAATGTTTTAAAAACTTCCCCTCAAATATAATTTCTGCCTTAAAGCCAATGATTTGGAGGTTTTCCATATTTTTGTATTTAATTACTTGGGTGTCACTTAATGAGAAGAGATCAGAGGAAGCATATTTATTTAGATATGAGGTCATTTAGAGATACATCAAGATGCATTGTAGAGAATGCCTCTTACAAATGTCCTAATCTAACCTAGAATCCACTTTTGTGGTACTTATTTGAGGGTTTGTAAATGTTGTCATCTCTTTGATGTGGATATCACGTTAAAATATGTTTCTCTTGCTATACATACCTGTCAAGTGTAAGACGGGTGTTGAGATTTGGAGAAAGGAGAGCAATCCCACACCTTCCTCTACTGACCTTGAGGGAAAGCTAGCTCAAAAGAAGTTCCTGAAAAACAAATGAATTTTCAGCTTTAGGGTTATCCTGTTAACAAATCATGCGAATAGGCAGGATACTATTATGGTTAAGTATGGGCTCTGGAGCTAGATTGTAGGGGTTCAAATTCTGATTCTGTCATTTTCTAACTGGGGACCTTGGCCAAGTCATCTCTCATCTTCATATGCTTCAGTTTCCTCATCAGTGAAATGGTGATGATAATAGAACTTCATCAGGCAGTTGTTAGGATTAAATGAATTGTTACTTAGAACAGTGCCAAGCTTATAGTAAGTGCTCAGTTCATGTTAACTGATAATGTTATTATTTTATGGTTTTATAAGATTTGGGAGAAAGCATTATAATCATAGAGGTTAACCCAAACAAAACCATGAAATTTCATGTCACATTTGATCCCTCAGCTGCAGTATGTGATTGGGATATACAGAATTACAATTCTGGAAAGGAAGGCTAGGTGAAACCATGAAGGGTCTTGAAAGCCATGTTTTTAAAAAAGGATTTTATCTTTTAGTCCATTAAAGATTAAAATAAAAAAATTTTAATATGGAGAAGTTCATGATATGATCTGTATTCTTAAAAAATAAATATGGGGTGGTGCAATGGTGTCTCAGTGATAGAATTCTCACCTGCCATGCCAGAGACCTGGGTTCAATTCCTGGTGCCTGCTCATGCAAAAATAAATAAATAAATACATAAATACAAGCCACTGGTTCCAAGATGGCAGCCTAGTGAGTTATGGGATTTAGTTCGTCCTCCACAGCAGCTACTAAATAGCTAGGAACAGTACAGAACAACTGCTGGGGCCACATCAGTGACCAGACACAGACTGCATACCAATCTGGACAAGCTGGACCAGCTGTGATCCCACCCAGAACTGTAAGACCCCAAGCTGCAGAGGCCAGCACCCCTCACCCACAGGCTGGTTCCCAGAGGGAAAAGGAAAGAGACTTTACTAGCAGTAAGGACTGAGCCCAACCAAGCTCCAATTGTGGAATTTAATTAACAATTTCTTACTACTGAAAATAGGCCCCCAGCTCAGATAAACCTTGGATAAGCACTAAAGGTGCTTATTTGCCCCAGCACAGAGGGGGCAGGGCTGATGCAAAAAAAAAAAAAAAAAAAAAAGAAGAAGAGGTTTTTTGGATCTGTCAGCACAAAATAATTTGAAAGGCTGGACCCTAAAAAAAAAAGAGGGCACATAGAGCCTGGAGATACATTTGTACCAACTTAAGCTCTTGATTTAAAAACCTGAGGAATGGGGGCTCTGCTCTGAAAAGGATTTTTTTTTCTTTTGCTTAGTGTCTACTGCTTATCTGCTCATTAGATAAAACTGCAAGCTTTCTCAGGCTCCAACTGCCCCAGGTAAGGGCGGAATTAAGCTTGTCTGAGAGGCAAAGAGGCTGGTCAGGTGAAAGGAATTAATTCCCTGGAGGCTGTGCCTTCCCCAGGAGAGGGGTAGGGCCCAGCTCAGGTGGAATCCCTCCCTCAAGGAATTCAGACCCCAAGGACCAGAAAACTGAAGCATTTAAAGCCAGCCTACAACCTCCCCTGTGTCTCAGCCATGCCCACAGCAGGGAGAGTCTGCTGAAGTTAAAGGCACTACCTCCCTTTATACTGGTGAGAAGCTGCAGGCAGACAAGCGCCACATACTGGGCAGGACAGGAAAAGCACAGAATCTAGAGGCTTCATAGGAGTCTGTCAACCTGCTGGGTCTCACCCTCAGGGAAAACTGATGCAGGTGACTCCTTCCTCCTGAGAGGAGGCCAGTCTGCTCTGGGAAAATCTGACTTGGGTCTATAATACCTAAGTAGACCCTCCTAAGGAAAAAAAAAAGGCTCTATATAGGGAGGGCAAAAAAGAAGAACTGAAAAATTCAGATCTTTTAAACAAAACCTATGCTAGAGGTCTAGAATAAGCTGAACTGAATGTCAGAGAACATATAGAGAACAAAGCCACCCAGCAAGAAAATCCTAGGTAAAAGAATAAAAACAATCTCCAGAATAAACTAATTAAGGAAATTAAATGCCTAGACACCAACAAAAAATAATTAACTATAGTAGGAAAATTGAAGATCTGTCTCAGTCAAAGGAACAAACCAACAATTCAAATGAGATACAGGAGTTGAAACAACTAATTCAAGATGTTTGAACAGACATGGAAAATCTCATCAAAAATCAAATCAATGAGTTCAGGGGGGATATAAAGAAGGCAATGAGTGAACAAAAAGAAGAAATCGAAAGTCTGAAAAAAGCAATCACAGAATTTATGAGAAGGAAAGGCAGAATAGAAGAAGTGAAAAAAAACAATGGAAACCTATACATTAGATTTCAAGGGGCAGGGAAAAAGATTAGTGAACTGGAGGATGGGACATCTGAAATCCAACAAGCAAAAGAAAATATAAGGAAAAGAATGGAAAAATATGAGCAGGGACTCAGGGAATTGAATGACAACATGAAGCTCATGAATATACATGTTATGGGTGTCCCAGAAAGAGAAGAAAAGGGAAAAGGAGGAGAAAGACTAGTGGAGGAAATTATCACTGAAAATTTCTCAACTCTTATGCATGACCTAAAATTACAGATCCAAGAAGTGCAGCATACACCAAACATAGATCCAAATAGACATACCCCAAGACACTTACTAATCAGAATGTCAGATGTCAAAGAGAAAGAATCTTGAAAGCAGCAAGAGAAAAGCAATCCATCACATACAAGGGAAGCCCAATAAGACTATGTGTAGATTTCTTAGCAGAAACCATGGAGGCAAGAAGACAGTGCTGTGATATATTGAAGATTCTAAAAGAGAAAACCTGCCAACCAAGAATCCTATATCCAGCAAAATTGTCCTTCAAAAATGAGGGGGAAATTAAGACATTTTCAGACAAAACACATCACTGAGAGAATTTGTGACCAAGAAACAGCTCTGCATGAAATATTAAAGGGAGCACAGATAGAAAAAGATAGGAGAGAGAGGTCTGGAGAAGAGAGTGGAAATTAAGACTATCAATAAAGGTAAAAAGAGGAAAAAAAAAAAAGGATATGACATATAAAATCCGAAAGGCAAAATGGTGAAGAAAGTACTGCCCTTATAGTAATAACACTAAATCTAAATGGATTAAACTCCCCAATCAAAAGACATAGACTGGCATAATGGATTAAAAAGCAGGACCCATCTATATGCTGTCTACAGGAGACACATTTTAGACCCAAGGACAAACATAGGTTGAGAGTGAAAGTTTGGGAAAAGATATTTCATGCAAACAACAATCAGGAAAGAGCAGAAGTAGCTATACTAATATCCAACAAATTAGACTTCAAATGTAAAGCAATTAAAAGAGACAAAGAAGGACAATGTATAATAAAAGGAACAATTGAACAAGAAGACATAACAATCGTAAATATTTATGCATCAAGCCAGAGTGCTCCAAAATATATGAGGCAGACACTGAAAACACTAAAAAGAGAAATAGACACCTTTACTGTGATAGTTGGAGACTTCAATTCCCCTCTCTCATCAGTGGATAGAACATCTAGATAAAAGATCAACAAAGAAACAGAATTTGAATAATACAACAAACGAACTAGACTTAACAGACATTTAGAGAACATGACACCCCACAGGATACACCTTTTTCTCAGGTGCTCATGGATCATTCTCAAGGACAGACCATATGCTGGGTCACAAAGCAAGTCTCAATAAACTTAAAAAGATTGAAATCATACAGAACACTTACATCTTAAAGGAATGAAATTGGAAATCAATAATAGGCAGAGGGCCAAAAAATTCACAAATATATGGAGGTTCAGCAGCACACTCTTAAACAACCAGTGAGTCAAGGAAGAAATTACAATAGAAATCAGTAAATATCTTGAGGGAAATGAAAATAAAACACAACATATCAAAATTTATGGGATGAAGCAAAGACTGTGCTAAGAGGGAAATTTATTGCCTTAAATGCCTGTATCAAAAAAGAAGAAAGAGCAAAAATCGAGGAATTAACTGTCCACTTGGAAGAACTAGAGAAAGAACAGCAGACTACCCCCAAAGCAACCAAAAGGAAAGAAATAATGAAGATTAGAGCAGAAATAAATGAAATTGAGAACATGAAAACAATTGAGAAAAACAGAAAACCAGAAGTTGGTACTATGAGAAAATCAATAAGATTGATGGACCCTTAGCAACGTTGACAAAAAGAAGAAGAGAGAGTATGCAGATAAATAAATTCAGAAATGTGAGAGGAGACATAACCACTGACCCTATAGAAATAAAGGAGGTAATGAGAGGATACTATGAACAACCTCATGCTAATAAACTGGACAATGTAGATGAAATGGACAGCTTCCTAGAAAGGCATAAATAATGAACATTAACTCAAAAAGAAATAGACAACCTCAACAAACCATTCACAAGTAAAGAAATTGAATCAGTCATTAAGAAGCTCCCAAAAAGGAAAGTTCCAGGACCACGTGGCTTCACATGTGAATTCTACCAAACATTCAAGAAAGAAATAGTACCAATCCTGCTCATACTCTTCAAAAAAATTGAAGAAGATGGAAGGCTACCTAATTCATTCTATGAAGCCAACATCATCCTCATACCAAAGCCAGACAAAGATACTACAAGAAAAGGAAATTACAGACAAATCTCTCTAATGAATATAGATACAAAAGTCCTCAATAAACTTTTTGCAAATCGAACCCAACAGCATATTAAAAGAATTATACACCATGACCAAGTGGGATTTATTCCAGGTATGCAAGGATGGTTCAACCTAAGAAAATCAATGAATGTAATACACCATATCAACAAATCAAAGTAGAAAAAACACCTGATCATCTCAATTGATGCAGAAGGGAACTTCCTCAACATGATAAAGGGAATATATGAAAAACCCACAGCTAACATGATCCTCAATGGGGAAAGACTGGAAACTTTCCGCCTAAGATCAGTAACAAGACAAGGATGTCCACTGTCACCATTGTTATTCAGCATTGTGTTGGAAGTTCTAGCCAGAGCAATTAGACAAGAAAAAGAAATACAGGGCATCAGAATTGGAAAGGAAGAAGTAAAACTCTCACTGTTAGTACATGATATGATACTATATATTGAAAACCCTGAAAAATCCACAGCAAAATTACTAGAGCTAATAAACGAGTACAGCAAAGTGGCAGGTTACAAGATCAACACTCAAAAATCCTTAGTGTTTCTATATACTAGCAGTGAGCAATCTAAGGGAGAAATCATGAAAAAAAATTCCATTTAGAATTGCAACCAAAACAATAAAATATTTTGGAATAAATTTAACTAAAGATACAAAAGACCTATACAAAGAAAGTACAAGAAATTGCTAAAAGAAAGCACAGAAGACCTAAATAAATGGAAGCGCATCCCATGTTCATGGATTGGAAGACTAAATATAGTTAAGATGTCAATTCCACCTAAATTTATTTATAGATTCAATGCAATACCGATTAAATTCCAAAAACTTACTTTTCAGAAATAGAAAACCAATAACCAAATTCACCTGGGAGGGCAGGTGCCCCGAATAGCTAAAAATAGCCTGAGAAAGAAAAATGAAGTCAGAGGTCTCACACTACCTGACTTTAAGGCATATTATGAAGCTACATTGGTCAAAACAGCATGGTGCTGGCATAAAGATAGATGTAGTGACCAGTGGAATTGAATAGAGTGTTCAGATATAGACCCTCTCATCTATGGGCAATTGGTCTTTGATAAGGCAGTCAGGCCAACTCACCTGGGACAAAACAGTCTCTTCAATAAATGATGCTTGGAGAACTGGATATCCACATGCAAAAGAATGAAAGAGGATCCATATCTCACATCCTATACAAAAATTAACTCAAAATGGATCAAAGACCTGAACATTAAATCTAAGACCATAAAACTTTAAGAAGAAAATATAGGAAAATATCTTATAAATCTTATAATAGGAGGTGGTTTTATAGGTCTTACACCCAAAGCACAAGCATTGAAGAAAGAAATAGATAAATGGGAATTCCTCAAAATTAAACACTTTTGTGCATCAAAAAACTTTGTCAAGAAAGTAAAAAGGCAGCCTACACAATGGGAGACAATATTTGAAAACGACTTATCAGATAAGAGCCTTGTATCCAGAATATATAGATTGTACAACTCAACAACAAAAATACAAATAACCCAATTTGAAAATGGGCAAAAAATATGAACAGACACTTCTCAGAAGAGGAAATACAAATGGCTAAAAGCTACCTGAAAAGATGCCCAACCTCACTGGCTATTAAGGAAATGCAAATCAAAACCACAATGAGCTATCATCTCACAGCAGAATGGCCATTATCAAAAAAAAACTAAAAAAAACAGAAAATGGCAAGTGCTGGAGTGGATGTGGAGAAAGAGGCACATTTATCCACTGTTGGTGGGAATGTAAAATGGTACAACTGCTGTGGAAGGCAGTTTGGCGGTTTCTCAGAAAGCTAAGTGTAGAATTGCCATATGACCCAGCAATACCATTGCTATATATCTATTCAGAGGACATGAGGGCAAGGACACAAACGAACATTTGCACACCAATGCAAGAGATATAAACAACCCAAATGTCCATTAACAAAGGAGTGGCTAAACAAGCTGTGATATATACATACAGTGAAATATTGTGCAGCTGTAAGACAGAATAAAGTCATGAAGCATGTAACAATATGGATGGTTCTTGAGGCCGTTACACAGAATGAGATTAGCCAGAACAAAAGAACAAATGCTGTATGGTCTCACTGATATGAACTAACATTAATGAATGAACTTGGGGAATTTCAGTTAAGAACAGAGGTTATCAAGAGATAGAAATAGGGTAGAGATTGGGTAATTGAAGCTGAACGGATACAGGTTATACAGCAGGACTGATTGTAAAAATTCAGAAATGGATAGCACAGTACTACCTGAGTGTAGCGCAATAATGTAAGTACACTGAATGAAACGGAATGTGAGAATGATGGAAGGAGGAGTGCTGGGGGCACATATGAAACCAGAAGGAAAGATAGACAATAAAGACTGAGATGGTGTAATCTAGGAGTACCTACAGTGTAAATGAATGAAAGCATGAAGAATACCATTAATAGTAAATATGTGGAACAAATCTAAAAGATTCTTTTTTCATTTCTTAATTTCATTAGAAATATCTGATTATTTAAAGCAAAGTTAGTAACAATATAGTTTATAACATGTAGGAGGAAAATGTATGACAATAACACAAATGACAGGAAGACAGAATATACTTTTGTGAACTTCTAATCTATGGGGAGTTCTGATATTATGCAGTTATAGTGTGGTATATTAAAGTTGCATATTTTGAACTCTAGTGGAACTACTGAAAAAATAAAGAGATATATTATTCAACCCAAAAGGATGTTGGAAAGGAGTGGGACTAAACCAAGAACAGATTTGACATTTTGAAAACAAATAAAAATAGTTCTAGTTTGCTAGCTGCTGGAATGCGATATACCAGACACAGAATGGTTTTTAAAAGAGGGAATTTAAGTTGCAAGTTTATAGCTCTAAGACCGTGAAAATGTTCAAATTAAAACAAGTCTATAAAAATGTCCAAATTAAGGCACCAACAAGAGGTTACCTTCACTTAAGAAAGGCCTATGAACTTCAGGGTGTCTCTCTCAACTGTAAAGGCACATGATTAACATGGCACCATCTGCTAGCTTTCTATCCAGGCTTCTTGTTTCATGAAGCTCTGCCAGGGGCATTTTCCTTCTTCGTCTCCAAAGGTCTCTGGTTGTGTGGGCACTCGTGGTTCTCATGGCTCTGTTGTTTTCCCCAAAATGTTTCCTCTCTTAAGGGATTCCAGTACACAAATCAAGACCCACCTGGAATGGGGGGAGTCACATCTCCCTCTAATCAAAGGTTAATACCCACAATTAGAGGTTAATACCTCTAATCAAAGGTTAATACTCCACATGTCTATGTGGAGATAATCTAATCAAGTTTCCAACCTTTAGTGCTGAGTAGGGATTAAAAGAAACAGCTGGCTCCACAAGATAGATCAGGATTAAAACATGGCTTTCCTAGGGTACATAATCATTTCAAACCAGCACATTACACCCTCTGGACCCTAAAAAAGACGTTTTTCCCATATACAAAATACATTCATTCCATAACAATATCAGAAAGCCTTAAACCATTTCAGTAACAATACAAATACAATACAAAATCAGAAACAGTACAAAATCTTATCAAAGTAAGATTTGCTTACTTTGCTACAGGCATGGTCTGTCCTCAGGCAGAATTCCCCTCTGGCTCTGGACCTGTAAAACTCAGAATAAGTTATTTGCTGCCAACACACAAATGAGGAACAGTCATAGGGTATATATACCCATTTCCATAAGAAGAAATTGGAAGGAACACAGGGGTAATTGGACCCAGCGGTTGTGGAAACCTGCAGGGCAAACTCCATTAGACTTCAGTCTGAGAGTCATTTATCTTTGGGGCTTTAGAAAGCAGCAGTCCCACCCTTTCTAAGGACCTATGCAGTGGCCCACCTCTCTCCATTTCATGGAATTTCCCTAAGCAGCGTAGGAAACTAATACACTGGTAATTCTGACAAACATGTGAAAAATAAATAATATCACTTTTATGCAAATTATTTCAGATACTAAAGGTGCAGGAACATTTCCAACTCACTTTCTAAAATTAGGCCAGCATAGACCTGATACCAGAACCAGTCAAGGAAAACTACATCAAAAGAAACTAACATCAAGAGAAAACTACAAATATTCCTCATGAACATAGATACAAATATCCTTAACATCATGACCAGGAAATTCGGGGCTGGTCTTATATTTGAAAATTATTCAATGGAATTTGTTGCATTAACAGAATAAGGGAAAAATCATCAGAATAAATGCAGAAAAATCATGTGACAAAAATAATTGACCATTTATGATAAACACTCACATCAAACTAGTAATGGATCTTTACAAAAGACCTACAACCAAATCATACTTAATGGTGAAATACCATGTGCCTATCCCTGAGATGGAGAACAAGACAAGGATAATCTACTTTGATCCCGTCTATTCAGTATTGTATTGGATCCTAGCAAGTAGAATAAGACAATGAAAAGAAATTAAAAAAAAAAAACATGGTTGTAAAGAAAGATGTATATAACATGATCATTTGGGCAGAAAATTCTAAGGAATCTACAGAAATCTACTAGAATAAGTACAGTCACAGGATACAAGGCCGATATAACAAAATCAATTCTATTTCTACACTAGGAATAAATTTTTGAAGTTTGAAATTTTAAAAATGCCAATTACAATATCATTAAAAATATGAAATACTCATGGATATATTTAACAATAGACTTTTACATCGAAGATCACAAAACATTGCAACATTGCTGACAGACATTAGAGACCTAAATAAATGCAAAGATATACCATGTTCATGGATCAGAAGACTTATTCATTAAGATGCCAATACTCCCCAAATTGATCTATAAATATGATCTAATCCCAAAATGTTTTTTTGCAGAAATTAACAAGCCAATTCTCAAATTTGTATAGAAATTCTAGGTTCTAGAATGGCCAAAACAATTTTGAAAAATAAAATATATACCTCATGATTTCAAGACTTAGCTATAAAACTGCGGTAAGCAAGACAAGTGTGATATTAACAAGTGTGGTGTTAACATAGTTATCAATAAAAAATTTGGAAATAGATCCATATGCAAATAGTCAAAGTTGATTTTCAACCAAGGCACCATAGCAATTCAATGGAGACAGCAAAGTCTTTTTTTTCAAGATCTGGAACTTCTGAGTGTCTAAAAAGAAATGAACCTCAACCCATATTTCAAAACTGTCCCAGAATTTAATTTGAGAGAAATTATAGATATAAATGTATATAAAAACTTAGAGCTACTTGAAGTAAACAGAAAAGGACCTTTGTATCTTGAGTTGAAAATTTCTCCAACCATAAGAGAAAAAAAATTGATAAAATGGACTTCAACAAAATTGACAATTTTGCTCATCAAAAAGATACTGTTAAGGAAATGATTAAGAAGACACAGATTGAGAGAAAATATTCCTAATACATATACCTGACAAAAGATTTGCATTCAGAGTGTGTTGTAGAACGCTATAATAAAAGGAGAGATAGTTGTTTTTTCAAAAGGCAATGTTTTCGTTTCTTGCTAAAACAAATACCATATATTCAGTTAGCTTAATAAGAAGAATTTATTGTTTCATGGTTTAAGAGGCTAGAAAGAAGGCTTGTGTCCTCCCCAGGTCATTGTTATCCTGGCTGGCAGGCAATCTTTGGGGTTCCTTTGCTTTTCCATCATATGGCAATGCACATAGTAGTATCTTTTTTTTCTGCACACTACAATATTTAATTTTATTTGTTCAAGGGCTTATATTAAGCATTAAGCTGTGTATTTGCTTTGAGTCTGTGGGTCTACATTTACATATACTCTGATCCATGTACATGGATAATAGCTGCTGACTCAAGGTTAATCATATTGTAGTTTTTTAATTTCTGCAGCATAGAACTCAGATTTCACAGGTCTTTTAGGTCCTTTTGGATATTCCAGAGGGTATGTGCACTCTTCTTTTATTTTTTAAATATTTTTGTTGATAAAACTTAACATACAAACATTCCTAACATATAAACATCCCATAAATGGTATACAATCAGTGGCTCACAATATCATCACGTAATTGTGTATTCATCACCATGATCATTTTTAGAACATTTGCATCATTCCAGAAAAAGAAATAAAAAACTTATACATACCATACCCCTTACCCCTCCCTTTCATTGACCACTAGTATTTCCATCTACCCAATTTATTTTAACCTCTATCCCCCCATTATTTATTTATTGTTATCCATACTGTTTATTCATTTGTCCATACCCTAGATAAAAGGAGCAGCCAGTCACATTGTAAAAGCCATATCATTATACAGTTATCTTAAAGAATCAAGGCTACTGGAACATAGCGCTACAGTCTGAGGCACTTCCCTCTAGCCACTCTGATACACCATGAACTAAAAAGAGGTATCTGTATAATGCGTGAGAATAACTTTCAGGATAAACTCTTGACTCTGTTTGAAATCTTTCAGCCACTGACACTTTTTTTTTTCCATTTCTCTCTTCTCCCTTTTGGTCAAGAAGGTTTTCTCAATCGCTTGATGCCAGGTCCCAGCCCATCCCGAGATTTCTGTCCCACTTTTGCCAGGAAATTTTACACCCCTGGGACTCATGTCCCACAATGTGGGGGAGGGCAGTGAGCTCATTTGCCATGTTGGCTTAGAAAAAGAGACCACATCTGAGTAACAAAAGAGATTCTCTGGGAAGTGACTCTCAGACCTAATTTTAAGTATGCTTAGCCTATCCTTTGCAGGAATAAATTTCATAGGGACAGACCCTAAGATCAAGGGCTCAGTGAATTCATTTGGTTTTCCCCACTGCTTGCAGGAATATCAGAAATTCTCCAAATGGGGAAGTTGAATATTTCCCCCTTTCTCCCCATTCCCCCAAGGGGACTTTACTGCACTCTTCTTGAGTTGAATAACTTCATCATCCTTCAGATTCTAGTTGATAATACTCATTAGTCCCCAAGTATTCAGGATACATGGAAGACTCAAGAAGACTTCATTCTCAAAGCCATACATCCCCTTCACCATTGCTGACACTGGATGAATCCTGGATAGACTTTTGAACATGGAGTCAATCAAATCAGCCACACTTAATCCATTAGCCCAGTTAATATATCCTTTTACTTGATAATTTCATAGGCACTTTCAACCACCACCTTATGTACTTCCTTCCAACTTTCACTGTCATAATCCAGTCCCATTTCTGGATTCAGTTGCTGGAGAGAAACTCTTGCCATATTCACTCTACTTCTCACAGCCACACTTGAGCCACCATGTTCTCCCAAAATCCATCCATGGCAGCTGCTGGGGAAAATACATTTTTCAGCCATAAGATAATGAAAGCTAGCAGAATCCAGTTTGCACCCACTTGTAATACATGGTACTTTTGCAGTCTACTTAGTTTCCAGGTAATGTACGTTAGGATATGCACTAGGTTGGAAACTGTAATTATGATATAATCAGGACCGTACTTGACGATCTGAGGAACAATGGATTTGATGACATTAACATTCCTCTGAACTAGATTGAAGTGACACTCGCCCTCTTGCTGATGAACTCGTACAGTTACCACTACAGTCTTAGAATTAGCAGTCACAGAGTATTTTGGTTTGCTAAAGCTGATGAAATAAAATATACCAGAAATTGACTGGCTTTTAACAATGGGGATTTATTAGCTTACAAATTTACAGCTCTAAGGCTGTGAAAATGTCTAACTCAAGGCATCAGTGGGACCCTGAAGACAGGCTGCCAGCATCTAGGACACCTCTGTCATATAGGAAGGCACATGGCTGGCATCTTCTGGTCCTTCTCTCCCAGCTTTCAGCTTCTGGCTTTGGTGACTTCTTCTCTGAGTTTCTGTGGGTCCTCTCTTAGCTTCTCTGGGTTTTTTCTCCAGACCTTCTCTTAATTTCATCTCTTTTAAAGGATTCTGGTAGAAGGATTAAGACCTACCTTGGTCCTCAGTTGAAGTAACCTAATCAAAAGGTCCCACCTACAAAAGGTCTGTACCCACAGGAATGACTTAAAAGAACACGGCCTTTTCTCAGGTATCTAACAACCTCAAATCATGACACGGAATAATCTATTTGCCATAGTTTTAGGTATCTGAAGAAATAAGCTTCAATGCTGCAGATCTATCATTTTTCCTTTGAGTTATCTTCCAAAACATCCACAAGGGCAATTTCATCAGCTAGAGAATGCTGATGGCACATGCCATACCAACTTGTGTAACAGCTACTACAGTGATTTATTGTTTGAGACTTGCCTCTTCTTCAACTGGTGCAATCAGTTTTTCCTTAAGAGTGACCATTGTACACAGGAGGAGAGGGCTCTCAAGACAGCTCTATGAGTTCAGTGACAAAGACAATATCCACATAGTGGTGTCTTCCCCTTTCTCTTTTAAGTTCCATTGAAATCCTTGTACAAATCTTTTTGTGTACTTCTAGCTTCTGGCTGCTCCCTATGGCTTCTCTCTGCATCTGACTTCCACTCTACTTGTAAAGGAAGGACTCCAGCAATTTGGATCAAAGCCCAACCTGATTCAGTTGGACCACTCCTCAACTGAAGTAACATCTTCAAGAAATATTATTTACAATAGGTGCACACCTACCAGAGTACAGACCCAGGTCAAGAACATGTCCAAATTGGGGTATGCAATTCAATCCACTACAGGCAATAATAATTGAACAAGCATTTCATAAAGATTATACAATTGGCCAAATCTTTGAAAAACTGCTCTACAACGTCAGCCATCAGGGAAATTCAGATTAAAACACAGTGAGTTACCACTACTTCACTCACTAGAATGGCTAAAATAGAAAAGACTGAGAATTCTAAATGTTAGTGAGATGTAAAGCAATTATCGTACATTGCTAGTGGGAATGAAAAATGGTACAACCGCTTTAAAATACCTTGGAAGTTTTTCATAAAGTTAAATATATGAAATTTATTTAATATGTATCTATATGATCCAACAATTCTATTTCTAAGTATACATCCAAGGAAATGAAAGCATGTGTACACAAAAAGACTTGTACAAGAATTTCACAACTATATTCATAAAAGCCAAAACCTTGAAATAGCCCAAATGTCCACCATCAGAAAAATGAATAATCAAATTGTGGTATATTCACATAGTGGAATACTTTCAGCAAAACAATAACAAATCACAATACCTGCAACAACATTAATGACCCTCAAATATATATATGCTGAATGAAAGAAGCCACATACTATGACTCCATTTTTAAAAAGTAATAGAACAGACAAAACTAACCTATGGTGAAAGAAATTAGTGGTTACTTCTGAGGGGGTGAGTGTTAGGATTGATTGGGAAGAGGTACAAGGAATCTGTCTGGGGTTATTGGATTGCCTTATATCTTAGTGGGATATGGTATGCAGGTATATAAAATAGCCAAAATTCATCAAACTGTACCCTTAAGATCTGTGCATTTCATGATATGAAAGCACAAAAAGACCATATGGTTCACATTTATTGAGCACTTACAATATGACAGACACTATTATAAGTGCTTACATGTATTTAATAATTTAATCCTAATAATTCCTTGAGAGGCATTTTACAGATGAGAAAAGAGAGGCACAGAGAGGTTAAGTAACTGCAGAGGTAACCAGTAAATGTTTGCAGCTGAAATCCAAACTCATTCTGGCTCCAGAGCCCAAATGCTTCCGTTCCTGGGAGGAATGTATTAAAAAGGAGTTGCCAGGAAAGTTTACCTAGAAGTTGCCAGATGGATTAAAAAGTGGAATATTACGATTAGATAATGGAAAATAATTTCCAGCTCAAATTTTTAAAAGTGAAGTAGTTCAAGGTAGCAAAATTAAGTCACAAGATGTGGCCATGTGAGTGGGTTACAAAATGAAGAGGAAAGGAGTTTTTGAAGGAAAGAAGATTTCTGAGCTGTTTGAGTGTTAAACAGGATGGGTTGTTAGAAGGTAAAATGAATGAACCTGGTTCTAACATTTTTCAGGAATGTGTGTAGAGGCTGGTGCGGGTGTGTCCCTGGGGGTAGTAAGGCAACCAGTGAATGATTTGAAGATTGGTGAAGCTACACGAACCTGTCTATGAAATTATTCAGGTCTCAAAGAAGCTAGGGTTTCCAGTCAGAAGGCAAACTTAATGCCACCAAGCCCTTTGCCTTCAAAATAGAGTTCTGTAGAAAAACAAATGAATTCCATTTGTGAGAGTTGAAGGGTAAGTAATAACGTCAGAGAAAGCCAGTCTTCAAGTAAATTAAGGTGTGTATGACTCTTAGAAAAATATAGAGGTTTAAGTACTTTACAACAGTACAGGATTTTGGAGGGCAAAATGAAAAGGTGACTTGGGGGTTAGCAAGAGAAAGATGGGGCTGCTACTTCCAGAAAAGATAGTTTACTCATGCAGAGGTAGCAATCGATTGCTAACCAGGTCTAGTGACTAGGATTCTACATGGAATTTTCCTTTTCTTGGTTCAGCCAAGAGTTGAGTCTGGCAACTCTGGCAGCTCCTCACTCCTCACCTCCCCTCTCCCTGTGTAAGGACTCTTCCTAAGGAAGTGTTTTGCTCTTCCTGCGGAAATTGTTTTTAATATAGTAGTAGTAGGTAATTGCTTCTCTTGACCTCAGATATAAAATTACAATTTTAATCTTTTTATGCACTGCTTAGTAAACACAATGTGATGGTAATAGAGATGACAAGCTCCTTGTAAGTTGATTTTCTGTTGATTTGTGAAAAATAATTTTTAAAAGGCACAACGATAAACCTCTTAAAACCCCATACTTTGTATACCATTGTGGAAGTATGAAAATAGGATGACATTCTAAAATTCTGGGACAAGCTGAACCTTAGAATAGCCAAGTTCTATAACTGTGATTTCTTGTTTTGGTATTCCTTTTAGAAAGGCAATCCTGGCTACAACTATGCACTGAGATTCAGGCTCTTTCTATATGTGTAATGGCAAAATGAAATCCATTATTTTCATAATTATCTACAGCAATGGCAAAGACTAGGGCATGGGAAATCCAAAATTGCTGAGACACTGAAGAACTTGTTATTACATGACTTCAGTATATATGTGTTTACAGAATATATAGTCCTTTCAACAGTATAATGTTGCCAAGACATGAATCAGTAAAAACTGGACGTTCATGCTGTGAACTTCACTTTGAAAATCACCTTTTGCAAGTCAAACCCTTTATTCAAAATTCCATGCTGGAAATAAATAGCATAAACTCTCTTATTAATCCAAACAATAAAATAAACAAAACTATAATTTCTCTATCAAACTGCTGTCTTTCTGACTCAGACTTCTTAAGGACCTGTAATTCTGAATATTGTAGGTATAGAATTCTTCCCTCCTAGAGTAGAGTTGCACATATAAAGTGATTAGAGATCAAGAAAAATGTCAGAAAAAGGGATTTTAAGAGTGATAACATCACCAATATTTTATAATGAGCAAATCTATTTCAAATAATCTATCTATCAATAGCACAGTTATACTGTTTTCCAAAATTTTAGGAAATTTATCACAGCATTTATATGAATAATAAGTTATTTGTTAAGTCTGTGAATTGGAACCTTTATAAATATCAGCTAAACCAAAAATAATTTAGATTTCCTCCAGCCAAAGTGGATTTGTGAAAGTTATTCCCATCTTTTCAGGGTCTGCCCTACCTGTACTCCAAGAAGATGGATTCGTAAAATGTCATTAGTTCCCAGACATTTGTTGAGCTTGATAAATTATTATAAAATGCAAAATTAAATTTATGTATGTAGATATGTAGACATGTGTTCATATATTCATACACTCATATGCATACCACTGCTTGTTGTATACTTTCCATGAAGCCCAAGTCCAGGCAGAGGGAATAAAAGCATGACCCTGATGGATAAGAAAGGTATGTAGAAATTAAGGTCCTGATTTCCTAGGACTTAGAGTTTTCTGAAGGAAGTGGACATCATTTCGTACAAAGCTAATGGCATCTCCAGGTACAGGTCATCTGGAGAGTTCATCTAAACAGGGAATACAAGTATGGGGCCCTGAGAAGAAACACCCAGCAGTTTCACATGGCTCTGTTAACCTAGTAAACTCTTAATCATTTTTCAAAACCAAGCTCAGATGTGACCTCTAAGCCTTTCCTAGATGTGAGGAGACTTAAGTCAAAGAAAATAAAGCAGTTTTTTTAAAAAGCAATTAACTCCAGAAATACATTAAAGTTAATAATATAAAAATAAAAAACAAACCAAAAAAAAAAAAAAGGTAATCACAGAGTACCATTTGGCTCTGCTGTGTATAGTATTTATGTACTCAAAATGAAGAAATGTGGATTTTAAGGGAAAAAGAAAGAGAAAGATTGAGAGGTAATTTTCTGGGGGAGACAGAGGGGGAGAAATAGGGAGTCTATGTGAGCTAAAGGTCTTACATAATGGGAAGCCAGGAGATAGTCTAAAATTGATGAATCGAGAGTTAGTATTTAAAAATAGAGGGAGAAGAAAGTGGAAAGAGTTGACAGTGAGACTAGTGAGGAAAGGAGTTTTTGTAAAAACTTTTGTCACCATTTGACTTACATTTGCATGCAATCAATACCTTTGATAAAGAAGCTTTTCCAGAGCTTCCCCACCCTCCCACCTTGATCCCCACTTTGTGCTAACCATATTTAATACATGCCACATGTCTGCCTCCCTTCCAAGAGAGGAAGGACTCTCTTATTCATCTCTGTTTCTAGAGCCAACTTTGGGTATCTTAACACCTGATCAGAGCTTAACACCTGAGTGGACGAATGGGATTTCTAGTATGATGAATCAGTTGAATGGTTGGATTCTGGGGATAAAGTTCAGAATAGAAACCTCACTTATAACAACAAGAAAAGCAACAATAATAATGATAATATAGTAATGATGCTGATAATTATTACTGGAATAGCTGAAAAACGCAAGACCTCCAACCCCTATAATGTGGATTTCAAAAGCCATGCTGTTTCACACTTAAGCATCCGTACTGGATTTGTCCCTTCTATTCTTCTTTCTATGCCACCCTTCTAGAGACCCTCACTTTCGTGGTTTAATGACTGACAGAGACTGACCTAGTCTTTCTGTGCCTTGGTCTGTCTCTACTTTGCTCCAACCTTCCCTCTACCACCCCTTTTCACCACCCCAAAGCATTCTTCCCTGCATCATAGTCTGAAATTTCTGCTTTTTGTCACTGTGCTTCACTTTCAAGAGCCGTAGTGATGCTTTACCCTCTCAAATCCAAGGACTGCTGCCTGACCCTCCAGCTCCTCCAGAACCTGGCCTTACTCTCCTAGCCCACTTATTATTCCTCTACAACATTAACTGTCCCTTTTGGTCAAACCAATCTCATTATTTTATTACACTCACTCCTACTTCCTAAACCTTTCCCTCCAAAATACCAGAGCATCCATCCCCATAGCCTGAGAAAATAGTTTTTGCTGTTGAGACATCAACAGAGAGAATAATTTTCATGTATTTGATCAAGAATTTACTGTTAATTCTTTTACTTTTCTACCATGGAAACAACTTTAGATTCTCCTTCATGTTAAAACAAATATTCCTGAATAGCAAAGGTTTGCCTTTTTAAAAAAAAAAAGGCATTACCATTTCCTCTGTGGAATGAGTATAGCTTTCAGTTTTGATAGAGTGATAAAATGGACCTTAGGTAAACTGCTTCTAAACAATGGGAGAGCCTGATGTTTTAAAAGAAGCACAGACAATTTTAAATATTACTTTTCTCTTAATTTCAAAATTTCTTTTTTCCTGCTTTTGTCCTACAGTCTTAAATGCCTTAATTTCTTGCTAAATGATTATTTTCTCTTTCTTTAACTCATTTAGACCATTTAGAGAATTTATTTGATGAAGTATTGAGAGCTCTAATTGTATAATGTCAGAAATTAGTCCCTGCAAGGGTACTTTAAAAACTGGCAAATACCAGGCATAATCACAGATTCTTTAGAAGATTTTGTTCTGTACAATAGATTAATTGGTTATAAGTAGATAGCACTGATCAAAATTTAAACCAAACTTCTAATTTCATTCATACTTTTATAACAAAATAAGTGGCTAATTATGATCAAATTAGTCCCCTAGAAGGAACAATTTGGAACTTATCCCTGATTTTCAAGATTTAAGTAGTCTAACATATCTGCAATTAGCTTCCCACAGCATGCTGCCTGCAGGTCTACTGTTATTTCTCCAAAGTTTGTAGTCAGATGACCAATATATAGTTTAGATTATATGATTTCCATGGAAGAATCAAGGCAATTTTTAAGAAAATTCCATCCAAAATGGAGATAGATTTCCCTAAAGGGGAAATTGGTTTGGGGCTCCTTAATCCAGATAATTGCCTCAACTCTCTGGATTTCTACATATAGATGCCTTGTTCATTTATGTTATTATGGAAGGTACTTACTCTTTCTTTTTTTTTTTTTTTGCATGGTGTTCTAGTTTGCTAGCTGCTGGAATGCAATTTACCAGGGATGGAATGGCTTTTTAAAAGGGGAATTTAATAAATTGCTAGTTTACAGTTCTAAGGCCGAGAAAATGTTCCAATTAAAATAAGTCTATAGAAATGTCCAATCAAAGGCATTCAGGGAAAGATACCTTGGTTCAAGAAGGCTGATGAAGTTCAGGGTTTCTCTCTCAAGTGAGAAGGCACATGGTGAACACGGTCATGGTTCCTTTCACAGCTGGCAGGGCACATGGCGAACACGGCATCATCTGCTAGCTTTCTCTCCTGGCTTCCTGTTTCATGAAGCTCCCTGGGAGGCGTTTTCCTTCTTCTCCAAAGTGCTGGCTCATGGACTCTCTGCTTCGTGGTGCTGCAGCATTCTCTGCTCTCTCTGAATCTCTCTCATTCTCCAAAATGTTTCCTCTTTTATAGGACTTCAGAAACTAATCAAGACCCACCTAAATGAGTAGAAACATGCCTCTACCTAATCCAGTTTAACAACCACTCTTGATTAAATCACATCTCCA
>PVIY010040345.1:0-15461 GCA_004026745.1 Myrmecophaga tridactyla
CAGTGCAAAACCACGTCTTTGATTTTTGGTGTATCTATTTTTAAATCTCTTTCTGCCTCAAATACCTTAAATGTGAGTTTCATTTGCAGCCAAGCTATTTTGTAATATATGCACCCACAGACTGGGGTGATTGTGAGACCTGCGGGACCCACAGTTCTGGAACCACAGGAAGGCTGAGTTTTGCCCCAAATCATTTAGGTTTGAACAGAGATTTAAGGTTTCCTTCCCATCTGACGGGTCTCATATCTGCTCAGAAATGTTACTCTGGTGCTGAGTAGAATTGCCTATTTTTAATCCCATGCCTGCGCTTTGATTCCATCATCACTCTAAAGCTATCATACCACTATCAGAATACAAGTGCATTTTGTGCCGGATTCAGGAAATGAATTTAACACAATGCATTGAATGTGTTAAGAGAGCTATCATACAGTCAATAAATGTTTACCTAGGAGAAGGCAAGCTTTACTCTGCTAGAATGACACACACAAAGGAAAATGTCTACAGTAGTATCCTCAGCTCCTAGTTATATACCACCTTCCCTTTTTAACTCATATTTGCCTGTTTGTTCTCTTAGAATAATTGGGTTTTGTTTCAGTTTATCACAAAGTTTTTGCTTTTCATTGTTATGTTAATTACGCCCTGCATTCTAAATATTATGCCCTCATTCTGTTATTTTTGCATATTTTGCTTTGAGCTTTGAGCTCTTTTTCCAAGCTTTATTTTTTCTTAGTCCTTATTTTTAATACTATATCTTTCTTGTACTGTATGTGAATTGACATCTTGTACTTCAGTCCTAAAGACATTTTAATCATCCTTTTAATTATGGTTTCAACCATATGGTATTTAAATATAACATTTTTGGTTTTCAAGCTGTGGGGATATTTGTGGAAGCATCTTTTATTTTTGTTTATAATTTTCTGCTCTTCTCATGGACCCAGAAGGGTTTTTTTCTGATATGTTTATTTTAAAATTTGGCAGAATTTTCCTTTTTGCCTTCTTCTATCAGTTATGCAGAGGCGTATTAAAATTGAGAGTAGAAATGAGCAATCATTGTGACTTTTCTCTTATTCTCAAATATGAGCTAGTGTTCTGTTTATGTGGATCTACTTTAATGGTGTTTAATAAAATTATGCCATCAGAATTCTTGGTTTCCTGTTCAAGAAGTTTGAAGTTACCAGGGTAGAAACTGCTCTGACTTTTATTAAATATTGTCAAACTACCACCTTCTATGAATGCTCCACATAAAATCAGTAACTAATGATATGGATTGTGCCTCCACTGCCCTCTTCCTATACTGGTGAAATAACTTGTACGTGTTTCTGTCCTTAAAGATTTTGGATTACGCTAAAATAAGTAAACAATAGTTCCGAACACACAGAACTTTGAATAAGACTATCCCTGTTGGGAACTGTGGGTACAAAAGGAAAGCCTAATTACATGGTTGTTTAAAAAAATTACAGCCAATTTGCCTTTAAATTACCTCCAGTCTGACAGCCACTTAATAAGTTATAATTTGATTTACATGATTGTATCCCCTTCAAATATCATGTTGCGTATAAAATGAGATATTCTTAACATAGTTATCTTTTTTGTCTTTGTTTGTAATTTGAATCCAAGAGGAAACAATATATGAAATAGCAGATTAATGCCTTAAATGTAGAAATGTTAAGTTAATACTGTGTCAAGTTTTGCTGTAAATCTAAATGTATCTTTTGCCTTGTAACACATCCACTAACAATTCCTCAGTAGCTTCATTTCCTATTTAACATTCCCTGGTAAATGTTTAGATATTCATGTGGTAATACATTCAAGGGTTTTTCATACACATTCTACTTTTATCCACACTCCTACCGTAATGCTTCTTTGACTATCACCATTTTGCAATTAAGAAAATGAACCCATTTTTGTGTCTTTGAGGCCAAAAGCTAATATACGGAAAGTTGAAATAAGCTAATATATGGGGAGATGAAATTGAGCATCATCTTCTTAAGAAGGCTAGCATGAGGCTTGTAGCATGATATACTTTTTCTTTTAATAAAAAGAACACGTATCAGATGTATAGGTTTATAAATTAGTCTTGAAAATTCTTTATTTACACAATTCATTTTATTCGGGGGAAATCCTAAGGGTAGTCCATATTTCACGTTGCTGCCTGGAAGCAAATTTAATTTTAGATTTTTTTTAATTCATTTTTTCTTTATAACTACAAATGATTTTAAGAAGCCCTTAGAAGAGTAACACATGAACAACATTTGAGAGAGAAAATCAAGTAAAACAGGAATGGAACGTGTCTGTACAATTGTGAGAGTTGAGTTCATTCAGAGCAGAGTCAGAGTGAGGTCCGTGGCCCTCTGAGATTTCACTAGTGGCAGTAGGACATCATATCTAGAGTGTGGGCCCCCCAGTTGCCTGAAATGAGGGTTGCTGAAGTAGACCCAAGAGGATGACTATTAATAAGATTCTAAATTGGTGGAATTTAATGGCAATTTCCCTGCAAATAAAGTAGGCAAAAGAAGCATAAAGATAATAAAATGAACTAACAACAATGAAGTCTTAATAGCTAAGGCAAGAAAGAGCTTAACACACGTCTTCTCAGACTTGACACTACTGACATTTGGGTTGGATAATTATTTGCTGTGGGTGGTGGGAGGCTGTCTTGTGCATTACGGGATGTTTAACACCATCCCTGATCTCTACCCCCTTGCTGCCGGGAGGACTCCTTCCCTCAGTTTTGACAACCAAAAATGTCTAAAACACTCTGATATTTTTTCATGTATGTCAACTGAGTACAAAGTCATCATTCGTTGAGAAACCCTGGCTCGACCCATCCCATATCAGTTTTAAATATTAGCCTGTTACTGTCAATGAAAATGCTGGTTCATTTCTTTTCAGTGGTTTGGCATATTTGTGATGTCTCTCAGTTTCTTCTACCATTTCAGCCCTAAACCCCATTCTGTAGCATGCATTCATAGACTAAATGAAGCACTTTATGCTGTCTATAACATTGGAGAGAATGAAACATCACTCAAAAGGTAGTTTCCTCTTTGAGAAGGAAATGAGCTATGTACTGTGTATTTACAACTTAAAGTATGCAAATAACAGATATGTGGAACTGTTTGGATATTACCATTTAGAAGTGTCCATGTGACGTAATCTATATGCCCAAAATCAACATAATGAGGGCTTTTTGAAATTGATGTCCCCTCTGACATTCTCAGTTTGGTCAATGGTATGACCCCACATGGAAGACATAAACCAAAGGAACCAATTGAGGTTGGAATGTCAGCCTCCTGGGCACATGGTAGCAAGATGAAAGGTGGTTCATTTTCATCGACGTGGTTGGCATACTCACAAAAACATGTATTTTGTGACCCTGAGAGAATGACATTTCACAAAATAGAAAATCTATCACATGGCATTGAAACCATTTTATATAACAAACACTAAGTTATTTTACATGCTCGTTTATATCAATCAGCAACTTCCTGGCTCCGTTGGAGTGTCATTCTATACTGTGTGCTGGAAACTAAAACAGATTCTAGCAACTTGAGCATAAATTCTTATCCTTAATTTAAAATAAACTTGATCTTAGGTATGCACAATGAGTTTAATTTTTATAATTATTAATTAGCCTTCTCTCTCACATCTTAAGCTTCCAAAATGAAAATCTCTAGGATTATGGCCCAGAGAATAATTTTCTCTCTTCCGTCCCTCAGTTTGGGTGATATATTATTTTATGTAGTTTATGATATTTGATAGAATATAAATATTATGGGAAGTGTTTGATATTTATATTTTCCTTGTAAAGTAAGTATCATAAAAATAAACGTTGTGTTAAGTCCCTTTAAATCGTTATATATTCCTGAAAAAATAATGGGCCTTATCTAGAAAAATCTAAATTGATGCTCGCTTACATATTTCAAGGTGGAAAGAATCCTCTATTGACTTACAATGACAAACAACTCGTGTGTAAATGAAATCCGTAACACATGTAGACAGTTGTTTTCTAAACCATTTACAGGCAGAACTCATAAATACAAAAAGAGCTTAAGCCAATGAAGGTTTTGTTTCAATATTTAACTGAAGTCTCTTTCTATTATAGTGTTGAAACACGGTTGTCTGACATTCTGTCAGCTTGTTTAAAAATAGCTAACTAAAGACAGGAACTAAATCTAAACATGATTAATAAAGGATGTTAAGGAAATGGTAACAGCTTTGCTTTTTAAATACAATAATCATCTGAGGAAATGTTATTACAATTGTGATTGTGAAGAAAAAGTATTTTGAAATATCTATTGGGATAATGCATAAATTCAGATAATTTAAAATTTAATGTAACAGGGACAAAATGATTGTTTATTTCTATGTCTTCTGCAGTCCATAAGCATCACTGTTAGATAAGAAAAAAAATAGATATTTTTGTAAAAGAAGTATTGGGTTCTTTTTTCCCCCATTTTGTTCTAAGTGGTATACCTAAAATCCTGGAGTTTCATCCAAAAGCATTGAACATGAGGTAAAGCACATTTGAAGCCTATCAGAAGTTACTGAGAGTATTCACACATATTGGGCAGGGCCATACAATTTCAATATTTTATTTCACCATTTAAAAATTGCATTTTAATATGTATGTAAAAATATGAGGTGGGGGCCTAAAATAGATAATCTCTTGATACTTGCATGGAATAGGCCACAAATTAGGAAAATAAAATTGGATTTTGAGGAAGAATGGCATCAGAAGTAACTACATTTGAACTGTGAAGATCAGTGGAAAAAGCATGCTCTATTTTACTATACCATAAAATATGATGAAAGATACTCATTTACAGGAACCCATTTACTACCTAGTATAAATGGAGTAATAAATTGGAGGTAACCCAGAAATATGAATTACAATTTAAACTAGATTTACAGCTACCTGCCTCATCTTTCCATCTTTAGTTGTTTTCAGTCCGAGTTGGTTCAGCTATCCAGGAGAAACTTGGTAATGGCTAAAGTGTTTTTGTTTACACTCCTGGGTGGGAGCCACTCATATATAGTAGATGGGGGCCAAGGATGTTGCTAAATATCCCACAATGCATGGGACAGTTTCCAGGACAAGAAACTATCGAACCCAAATGTTTGGTAGTGCCCTGTTGTAGTTTGGTAGCTGCCAGAATGTGATACACTAGCTTTTAACAAGGGGGAAATTTATCAATTTGCCAGTTTACAATTCTAAGGCTGTGAAAATGTCCCAATTAAAGCAAGTCTATAAAAAATGTCCAAATTAAGGCATCAGGGAGAGATACCTAAGTTCAAGAAGGCCAGTGAAGTTCAGGGTTTCTCTCTCAACTGGAAAGGCACATGGCGAACACGGTGATGTCTGCTAGCTTTCTCTCCAGGCTTCTTATCTCCAAAGGTCTCTGGCTGAGTGGGCTCTTGTGTTTCTCTTGGATCTCCTAGCTCTCTCCAAAATCATGTCCTCTTTTAAAGGACTCCAGTAAACTCATCAAGACCCACCTGGAATGGGTGGAGTCACATCTTCCTCTAATCAAAGGTTAATACCCACAATTAGGGGAGTCATATATCTGTGGAGATATTCTAATCAAGTTTTCAACCTAAAGTGCTGAATGGGGATTAAAAGAAATGGCTGTTTCTACAAAATGGATCAGGATTAAAATATAACTTTTCTAGGGCACATACTCCTTTCAAACTGGCACATGCCTCCTGGAGAAAGCCTTCAGAAAATCTCATTTTCTAAAGTACAATCAAGGATCTACTGAATTGGCACCTTGACCAAACCATTAAAACAGCCTTTTAAAAACATTCGGTCTTGTTCCAGCTTTCCCATAACTTGCCCTCTGTAAATTTGATATCTCAACAACCAATTGCACAGACAAGACA
The DNA here is from genome assembly GCA_004026745.1 of Myrmecophaga tridactyla. Taxonomy (NCBI): domain Eukaryota; kingdom Metazoa; phylum Chordata; class Mammalia; order Pilosa; family Myrmecophagidae; genus Myrmecophaga; species Myrmecophaga tridactyla. The sequence goes on from PVIY010040345.1 coordinate 5,881, forward strand.
GGGCTGTGATACACTTCTGCTCTGTCATTACCTTACCTTGTAATTAATTAGCTCAATTTCTGAACTCCCCATTCCCATCCAGTGGGCCGTCTGCTCTGAGCTGGACAGGCCTAATGAGCTTTCTACCACAGCACAATGTGTCATTGTTCCCCGCTTCCATCTTGAGCAGAAGCTGAACCGATTTAAATGTCTGTTGCTTTGGTTGCTATAATAGGTGGATTGTGTTCCGAAATTACTCTTGCTACTATATTTTAAATAAAGGAAAGATATTTAACTGTGTCCTGTTAGAGCACATAATAGGAAATTCCTCTTTCTTCTGCCCTGCTATTAGGATGAATTTTAGTAAGGACTAAAATCTATCGAATAATGGCTAACCTAAAATTTAGCTTCACTTAGAATCTTGGTCTCAATGCTACTTGTAAATATAAAGAATTGAGGAAAAGCTTCTTAACTATTTTTCAAAACTCTCTGAGTTTTGCTTCTAAATAAATTTTGCAATATTTATTAGATAAAATATTACGATGTATCTTATTTCAGAAATCAATTTAGGTACTTCTTTCTTTTTAAAAAAAAAAAAAAAAAAGAAGCTGGCGGTCAGTGGCCAAATCTACCCAAACTCCATGTTGAAAAGGTAAATACTAGAAGATGACCAGATGGAGATAAGAGTTGCCAAGTGCCTATGATGATGATAATTTTGAACTTTGAGTTATGAACTGGACAATTCACCTGATGGTCTGTGCTTGTGGAGAGTTTCATTTTAGATCACATTGGCAATTTGACCAAAAGAAATAAACACATGCTTGCATTCAGTGCTCTCGGTGGCTCCTTAGGCAGCTCTTTACCCTGCTGTTTGGAAAGCTTCCCTCCCTCTCCTTTACCGACATCCAATTTCTTCCACCTCCCTCCACACCGAAAACAACGTGTCATGGTATAGTATGGCCTTGAAATAATCCATAACCAGTCACTAATATTTAATGCCTCCCCAGCTTCCTCAGAGGAATTCAAGTAATAACCCACCTTTCTCAAGTTGTACTGGTTTGAAAGGATGTACGCCCCCTAGAAAAGCCACGTTTTAATCCAAATCTCATTTTGTAAAGGCAGAATAATCCCTATCAAGACCGTATGTTGGAATCTGTACTTAGATCATCTCCCTGGAGATGGGATTTAATCAAGAGTGGTTGTTAAGCTGGATTAGGTAACAACATGTCTCCACCCCTTTGGGTGGGTCTTGATACGTTTCTGGAATCCTATAAAAGAGGAAACATTTTGGAAAATGAAGAAGAGATTCAGAAAGAGCAGAGCAGGACAACATAGCCATGAGAAGCAGAGTCCACCAACCAGCAACCTTTGGAGATGAAGAAGGAACATGCCTCCTGGGGAGCTTCATGAAACAGGAAGCCAGGAAAAGAAGCTAGCAGATGATGCCATGCTCGCCATGTGCCCTTCCAGATGAGAGAGGAACCCTGACCATGTTCACCATGTGCCTTTCCAGATGAGAGAGAAACTGTGACTATGTTCGCCATGTGCCCTTCCACTTGAGAGAGAAACCCTGAACTTCATCGGCCTCCTTGAATCAAGGTATCTTTCCCTGGATGCCTGAGATTGGACATTTCTATAGACTTGTTTTTATTGGGACATTTTCTCAGCCTTAGAACTGTAAACCAGCAACTTCTTAAATTCCCCTTTTTAAAAGCCATTCCATTTCTGGTATATTGCATTCTGGCAGCTAACAAACTAAAACACAAGTCAAGGTAAGAAACCATATCTGTTTAATGAATTGCAGCAACCCTTCCGGCAGTTTGCGGTGAGGACCTCCGCCTAAAATTTGAAAAACGACATTGAGTCATTGGCCATTAATTTTTCAATTCTTTCATGAATGAGATTTCCAGGGAAACTGCCAAGGGGTACAACTTTTTTAGTATCAAACAGGGAGATGTGAATGTGACAAGGTATCATGGGATTTCCCAATTGGGTTTTATGGCAAGGTAGAGATAAGGTAGAACATTTTTGTGGAATAAGAAGATCTAAAGTGTAACAATGGAGGAGAATGGGGCAGAGAAAGAAAGGATGGAAGTGAAAAAAAAAACATGTGAACTTTATTATTATTTTTGTGTGTTTGTGTGTGTGTGAGGGGGAGGGGTTACACGGTTCAGAAATCAAACCTGGGTCTCCAGCATGTAAGATGAGCATTCTACCACTGAATCACCCATGCACCCTACATGCAAACCTTTGAGCAGATATACGTTCCTGGAATATTTGTCTCATATTTCCTTTCTCTAATACCATATATCTGTGACAACTTCCTCAAAGTATGCAGTCTTGTATTCAGAGCCTCCTGTGGCCATAGTTCTGAATTTTTGAGTATCTGTTCTGCATGAGACAACCTCAGGCTCCATTGCTGAGCCAAATATCTGGAAGTGGGTGTCGTAGGAGAACATGATTCCCCAGTAAGGTTAATATATCATTTATATTATAGCCAACATGCTAATCTGAGTTATTGATGGAAACACTTAAGGTCAGCTCTTCCCTTCTAACATTTCTTCTTACGTTTCTTATTTTCTTTCTGGCCTCATGTTATAAATCTGTCAGAAGGTAGTACCTGCGGAATGGCCCATAAAATAGTCCACCATTTCTATCTTGCTTTTAATGGTGACACATGAAGACACACTGCTACTTGCAAGTACTCTTTTCAGGACCTAGAAGTCCAATTGGTAACACATCCCATGCTATTTTCAAAGACTGAGAATGCATGCTGTTTTCCCAATTGAACAAGTCAAGCCCTTGAGCTTGGGGCTTCCCCTTAGGAAACTCCTGCAAAGGATGGGCTAAGCTACTTAAAATTGTGCCTAACAGTTCACCTGATGAGAACCTCTTTTGTTGCTCAGATGTGGCCTCTCTTTCTAAGCCAACATGGCAGGTGAACTCACTGCCTTCCCCTACATGGGACATGACTCCATGGGGGTGTAAATCTCCATGGAAATGTGGGACATGACTCTCAGGGATGAGTCAGGTCCTGGCGTCATGGGATTCACAAAGCCTTATTGACCAAAACAGGGAAAACTAATGGCGCAAATAACATTTCAGTGGCTAAGAGATTTCAAATAGAGTTGAGAGGCCATTCTAGAGGTTATTCTCATGCGTCAGACTGATATTCCTTTTTAGTTTCTAGTGTATTAGAATAGTTATAAGGAAATACCTGAAACTCATAGGCTTAGTGCCATAGACTTAATTCTTGATGATGATTATATAACTATATAGCTTTTATCATGTGGCCTTGCGATTGTGAAACCCTTGTGACTGACTCTCCCTTTATCCAGTGTATAGGCAGATGAATAAAAAAGACACAAAATAAATAATAGGGGGGATATTGAGAGTGGGATGATTGAAGTGTTCTTTTTAATTTTAATTTTATTTTTTGGATTAATGAAAATGTTCTAAATGTGGTGATGAATGCAGAACCATATGATGGTACTATGAAGCACTGATTGTATATTTTGGATAAATATTATGGTGTGTGAATATACGTCAGTAACATTGCAAGAAAAAAAAATCAGTTGCACCTACAGATGGCATAGACAAAAAATATGCACCATTCTCTTATGCTCCTGTTTTGTTTTACATTCTAATAATTGTTCATGCATGTCTTGTATTGCCCAAAGAGAAATATAAATAGACAATTCTAGAAAGGAACATGTCCATACCTTAACGTATAATAAAACTGCTTGTTGCATTGCATATTTAAGTGATACAAATGCATCCTGGAAAAGAAATGACAAGCTTCCGTATGTGAGCCAGGCAAAATATGAATGGAATGAGGTTTGAAACATGCCTTGGGAGTCGTTGTCTTTATGAAAATGGAGGTTTGTACCAGTTTCCTTACTTTGACCTCAAATTTTGCATCCACACAACCTGAAAATACAAAATCTTACTCCATTTAAACCAGAAGAGCCTAGTTTTGACAGAAAGCTAGGAAAATCAATTGAGGGTAATTTTCATGCCATTGGGAATCCAGAAGTTGCAATGAGATGATTTGTCCTTTTAGGAAATTAATACAACTCCTTGCATCAAATTTTGGGATGTTTGGTTCTGAAACCCCTTTTCTATTGGAGTTATGCATCCATAACTGTTCCTTGAAGAAGTACATTCTGAAATACTGTGTTACAATTTCCTTGGTCTTGAATTTCATGTTAATTCTTCTTCTTTTTTTTTTTTCTGGGAAAGATAATAAAAATGAATTCTCGGCAATGATTAATGTTTTTATTTTGTTGTTCCTTTGTTTCATTGTAGCCTCAACCCACAAATTCCCTGAAAAAGAGACCACATTGATATGTACTACAAAAAGTTGATGTATATGTGAAAAAGAGGTAGAATATTGAGAGAGTAGAGAGTCACCCCACCATCTTTCATTTAAATTAAACAATACACTACTAACCCCCTAGCCAGAGGGTTGAGTTATTTTTTAAAAGCTATTTTTCTATACTCATGCTGTAACAACTCTAAAAAATGTTGGAGCCCTCAAAATAACAGTGCTAAAATGTCTTGACTGTGTAAATAGATGTCCAATCAATTGAGAATACTTCAGTTCAACTCTTTAGAAATAAATATGCAATACCCTTTAAGATCTGGTTTTAGTTTTACTGCTTTAATGTTCTTAACTTTAAATAGGATTCAAATAATACCAATTAACCATCATTATTGAGCCCTTTTTCTGGAGTGGGGAAATAGGGGATATAGTTGTTGTTTTCCCATGTGGAAGATGATTGTGTCAACTTATTTCATTTAATAGTCTTTTATTTCTGCAGCAATTATTAATGCCACAGCTGTCTTAGTCAATCTTTACATTCCTGTGGGACCCTCAGAGATTCGTGTGTCTGTGTATGTTTGCATGTGTTTATTTTTATTGAAATGTGATAAACACCATAAGCTTGCAAATTCCATGCTTGTACACCTTGATAAGGTTAAAAAAATCAGACAGTTGTATCTTCAGCATCCAGACAAAGAAAGAACATTATGTATCAACCAGAAAACCTATTTTCCCATATTGATCACAGCCCTTTTCCCCTCACCCAGTCATACTGTTATCTGCATTTCTAACATCATAAGTTACTTTTACCTACCTTTGAACTCTCTGTACTGGAACCCTTCAGTCTTTTACGATGGGCCTTTTGCACTGGACATTTTGTTTAATGAGGCATGCCCATCCTCTTGTATTTTGGCTGTAGTTCATTCCTTCTTAGGATTCATAGTATGCTATGAATATGCCACAATTTATTTCTGTTCTACTATTGGTGGGCAGTTGGGTCATTTTCAATTTGGGGCTTTGACGTATGGTTGCAATGGATTTTTTTCTTTTAATACAGTGATGCGCAAAGAAGAAAATTGAAAAAGATGTCCTATCACTTTGACAATAAAAATAATGGCAAACGAAGTACATGTACAAGGTAAAACATACTCAAATAATGTAGAAATGTATGCATAAAAACTGAAAGACTTTCTTGGCACCCTCCCAAACATATAAACATTATCAATAATTTCTGGCAGTACTTCAGAAAAGGAAGGGAAAAAGTCCCTCAAATACACACACTTTCAAGATTTCCCTGGGGATCCCTCTGGCTGGCATATCATAACAGGAATGTAAACAGACAAAATGTGTTTAGACTAATTTGGCATCTTGCAGAAATGTGTAAGAGAAAAGATGCTAGCTTGGGATTCAGAATTAAATCCTCCCCTGCCTCATTCTACCCTGAAAATAAATGTTTTTTAAAGATGTCTATTACAATTTGAATGCAGTTCATAAATTTCAGGGAAGCCTGATTAGGAAAAATGTAAACGATATAATTTGGGTGCAGTTTTGGTATGCTAAAGTTGCTGGAATGCAATATACCAGAAACGGTTGGCTTTTAGCAATGGCAATTTATTAGCTTCGTGATTTATGATTCTAAGGCCATGGAAATGTCCAAATTAGGGCATCCACAGGTCAATCCCTTTTCTGAAGAAAAGACATCGGCATCTGGGAAACCTCTGTTACAAGGCAAGGCACATGGCTGGTGTCTTCTGGTCCTTATCTCTGGGTTCTGTGGCTTTCATCTTCTGGTTTCAGTGGCTCTCTCATCTCCTCCAGGGGCTTTTTCTCTCTAGGCTCTCTGTGGGATTTTCCCATATTTAATCCTTTTGAAGGACTCCAGCAAGCGAATTGAGACCTGCTTTGAGTGGGCTGGGTCATAGCTCCATGGAAACAACCTAAGCAAAAGGCCCCAGCCACAGGGGTGGATTAAAAATCCTGGCCTTTTCTGGCCGGCACACGTACATTTATTTGCATGTATGTATATCCAGTCCTATTGAATGTGGTCTAATTAAAGATAGGGGAGACGTTAAAATATTTTTAAGGGCTGAGAGAAAGGGAGTCACTTCCCACCCAATAGAAATTATTACTACAGATCCAAAACAAGGAAGGGATGTTGTCAGGACAGTAATGTGAAAGAAACATACATATGAAAAGATTTCCTTGAACTCCCAGAATAGTTTGCCAACTTTATTCAGCGAAAATGTTAAGGAATTCATGGTTCCTCTGGGAATTAAATTATTTCCACGTGAAGTGTTTAAAAGACAACTTTTAGAGAAACCCCAAATCATGAATCTCATACAAATAAAATGAACGAGTGCTAAAGAGTTTAGTCTACTCATAAAATGAAGTAAGTAGGCAGATGTCCTAACTTCAAAGGAAAAGTCTGAACATATTCAAATATAGTTAAGGGATGTCAGAGATTTACCAATGAAGACAAAACATGTTTTTTCTTTCTGAGGGCAGAGAAGGGGAAAGAGGTCAATGAAATCACTACTGAGAGGACAGAATATATTCTTTATATAAGTTACCTAAAACTTAGAAAGTGTTATAAAATAGCTCCAAGACAATGAAGAAGGCTACAATTTGATAACCTCAGTGTGCTATAGCCTAACCCTCGCTTTCCAAACACAAGTTTTTTCTACAAGAACAGAGAAATATTTTTTAATTTGAGACTGATACAATTAGTTTTAAAAGTTTTTAAAGCACCAAAATATAAGTCAGTTATTCTTTAATAAAGGCAAAACTTCTAAATATTTTCTAATATAATCGCAGAATTACTTACACATCAAGAAAAAAAGTCAACATGTTCAATTATGTTTGGTTACAGAAATGCAAGAATACATGCAATAATTTAGACAGAACATTTGAATACATCATTAGATACCAAAGAATTTGCCAAAAATAATCAGTCATTACTAACATAATGACTAAGTATTTAAAAAAAATCATGTACTGAAATCAACAGCAAGCATCATAGGTAATTGAAACAGCTGTCGTTAAAATAAGGACAATTGAAATATACAATCACAATTACCAGTGTACATGATTTCAGTTTTCTTTTAATGTAAACTTAATCACTTTGCACTCTAGTGTAAAATGTATAAAATGTTATTTGGAAAACTTTAAGACTCAAACCACAGTGATAGAAAAATTCAGGGTTGCTAATTGGAAATGAATTTTGTAGTGTCCAAATAATATATGGGAAAAACTGACATATGATAAAAGTAATTGACTCAGTTTTGAAATGAGTGGGCTTTTCAATTTTAAAAAATGGAGCAACGTGCCATTTATTTGAGGAAAGCAAAGTTATTACTAAAAGTCAAGAAATAATCTATCTTAAATAGAGAACATCAAGAGCATTGTTTGTTTCTAATCTTCCGGAGAAAGCGACATCCCAAAGAAGAACCAAGAGGCACTCAGAAGAAACAATAGCCTAACTGACTAAATATAATTACGACTGGGAATGCTGATGAGAAGCAGAATTCTTTTTATAGGAGGAAAAGGCAATACAAAGCTTAGTGAATAAAATAATGTACAACTGGGCAGTTATCCAAATCTAAAGTCTGCCTGGTGGGGAAGGAGCGATACTGGTGAAGATATGGAATGAGTGGTATTCTTTTGATTCAGGAAAAACAAGATCAAATAAGTTTCATGACCCCATGGAATTAAATGTCTTGGTCAAAGCGAGGGTGTACAGACAACAGCCCTAGGTGCAGTCTAAAGACACAGTAAGTACAGAGTCAGTGTATTTGCTCAACTTAACTGCGTCTTGGGGAACTAGAAGGGATTTGCTTGATGTTTCATGGAAGATCAAAGCTTTCTGCATAGGAAGAAGATTTACCAGAACTGTGGTTAAGGAAATAGAATTAAAAACAAAATCTCCCAATCCAGAAAACCTCTGTATTAAGCAGGAAGATTAAGGAAAATGTTTTGTAAGTTTGTTTGTTTATGGAATAAGTGTTACAAAAGCATGTGATCCATCACAGGCGAATTGCAAAAGATTGCAAGGACTGAAAAAGTTTCCCCTTTTTACATGGCTAAGTGGATACAACTGTGCACATTCTTGAGCTATTTTGGAGGCAGGATGACAGCTTGAGCCAGTTCCACTCTCTACCCCAGAATGTATAGCTAGCCCCTTTCTAGGGGTTATTTTCCCTGAAGCTAAAACAAATAACTATGCATTGGGTTGGCTTGAACAATGGGAATTTATTGGCTCAGGGTTTTGCGGTAGAGACATCAGCAGTTGATGTTTTCTCTGCTAAGACTGTGGGGTTTTGGAGTTGGCTGCTGGCAATCCTTGGTCCTTGGCTTTGCTTATAAGGACACATGCCATAATGGATTAAGGCTTACCTTCAGTCAGTTATGGGTACAGTGGAACCATTAACACTTTCACAGGTCCTTTGACAAATGGATTCATGCCCACAAGACCAGGACTTGGGACCTGAGCATATTTTCTGTGGGGGATACAATTCAGTCCCCAACAGTTTGTCTTCTGGAGCCCCAAATAACATGTTCTTCACATGTGAAAAATATACTTCTTGCATCACAACATACCCAAAAGCGTAAGCTATTTTAGAGCAATGCTAAGTACAAGGTCTCATAAAAATCAATTATGGGTGTGGTCTTGTTTAGGCAGAGTTCTCTATGGACCTGTGAAATCTAGAAAACAAGGTAGGGCTGGGTGAGAAAAGCATTCCCATTCCAAAATGGAGAAATTGGAAGGAAAACTGGTGTCACAGGTTCCAAGCATGTTTGAAACCCAGTGGGGTAACCTCCATTAGATTTCAACATGTGAGAGTCATCTATGGATCAAACTTTGTCCTCCAGGCCTGATGAAAGAGCAGCCTCATTTCTTCCAAGTGCTTGCATGTTAGCCACATTCTTTCCAAACCCTGGGGTGAAGGCCCCATGCTCTACAAGCTTTGGGACTGGGGCTGGGGTTTCCACAAATGCTGCTGCCCAGTCCCCTCCACTTCTGAACACTGGGGTGGTAGCACTTTCCCAAACAGCAGAGTACAAGCCCTGCCCCCTCCACACATGTGGGTGGGCTGTTCTCTTGGCTGGAGGAAGTCTCTTCATTCCAGAACTTGGCTTCCATGGTTCTACCCTTGAAGTCATACCTCCATCCTGTTTGGTCTTTCTCTGTCCCTTTCACTCCACGCTGCCTCTGTTTCTGCTGATACAAACTCTTATTGGCTATGCAGGTCAAGTGGGTCCAAACCACCAGGCAATGGAA
>PVIY010040346.1:0-22446 GCA_004026745.1 Myrmecophaga tridactyla
GTCTGTATCTTTTTTAGAGGAGAAATGGTGTTTATTTCCTCTTCATATCCTAGCATGAAGCCTGGCTCAACAATGTTCTTGAGATGAATAAGTAAGATATGGCTTGAGGAAATTTTTGAGAAAGGATAGGAGATTTCACACACATACACAGACGCACATATAATCATATTAAGGACTTAGATAATCTAAACCCTTCTTTCATACTGAATCTCATCTGTGCTGGTTTGAATCTGTTGTAAACTCCAGAAAAGCCATGTCCTTTAACCATCATTCAGTATTGCTGGGTGGGAGCTTTTTGTTTGTTTCCATGGAGATGTGACCCACCCAAAGTTACCACCCAATTGTGGGTGGTAACTTTTGATTAGAAGGTCTCTACCCATTCAAGGTGGGGTTGCTTACTGGAGCCTTTTAAGAGGGAACCATTTTGGAAAAAGCTCTAGAGCCCACACAGCAGGACACCTTTGGAGATGAAGAAAGAAAACAGCCCCAGGGGAGCTTCATGAAACAAGAAGCTGGGAGAGAAAGCTAGCAGACTTTGCCATGTGCCCTTCCAGATCAGAGAGAAACTCCAAACTTCATCAGCCTTTCTGGAGTGACAGTAACCTCTTTTTGGTGCCTTAATTTGGACATTTTCATAGCCTTGTTTTAATTTGGACATTTTCACGACCTTAGAACTGTAAACTTGCAACTTAATAAGTTCCCCTTTTTAAAGTCATTTTGTTTCTGGTATATCACATTCTGGCAGCTTGCAAACTAGAACATCATCTAACACAGATTTCCCAAAAGAACAATCATAAAGGTCACAAAGTCAGTATTTAATAATTAAGATAGTATTGAGTGAATTAGACCAGATATAAAGAAGTTGCCAAATTAGAGCACACTTCGAACTACATAACCTCCAAAAAGGAGGGTTCCAAACTATCATTCTAGTTCTTTGCTGCCATTTGGGAAGCCAAATCTTCTGATTTTTCAAGAGAAGTAAAAAATGAGGCTTTATATGTGAAATTTCCTATTTTTGTTTGTATGTGTGCTGTATGGCAGCATCACATTTCATTCTTTTTCCATGTGAGTTACCTGTTATTGCAGCACCATTTGTTGATTTTTTTTGTTTTTGTTGGTTTCTTTTTCTGTTTGTTTTGTTTTGGGGAAGTGCATGGGCCAGGAATCAAATCTGGGTCTCTCCCATGGTAACTGAGAATTCTACCAGTGAACTACATTGGACCCCTGAAATTTCCTCATTTTTAAAGCCAAAAGGTACAATGAACAAGCCAAAGATAAAATTGGGAGGGAAAACCTTCCTTTTATAGTAGCTTTAAAGGAATAAAACATTCAGGAATAAATTTAGCAAAAGAAGTTGGAAGAAATTAATGAAAACCTAAAATTTTATCTAAATAAATAGAAAGGCATCCTATGTTCATGGATAAGAAAATTTAATATCATTAAGCTAACACTACTCCTCAAATTAATCTACAGAGTCAATGCAATCCTTATAAAAATTTCAGCTGGCTTTCTTGCAGAATTTAACAAGCTGATCCTAAAATGCAAAATAGTACAACTTCTGTGGGAAAGACTGGCAGTTCTTCAAAAAATTAAACAAGAGCTACCATAGACCTAGAAATTCCACTCTAAAGTATATATGGAATAGAACTGAAGACACAGTATATGCAAACATTTTTATACAGCTGCTCATAGCAGCATTATATATAATATCCCCAAAGTGGAAATAACCCAAATAAATGTCCGTCAATTGATGAATGGATAAACCAAATGTAGTCTACCCATATAATGGAATAGTATTTAGCAATGAAATGTTGATACATGAAACAAATGGATGAACCTTGAAAGCATTATGTTAAGTGAAAGGCCCCAAAGACCACACATCATAAGATTTCATTTATACGAAATTTCCAAAATAGGCAAACCTATAAAACTAGAAAGCTGGGGGGTGGGGTTTGTGAAAAATGGGATGCAATTGCTGAAGGGTACAGAGTTCCTTTCTTGGAATGAGAAAAGTGTTTCAAAATTTATTGTGGTGACTGTTGTGCAATTCTGTGAATATACTAAAAACTATTAAATTGTGAACCTTAAACAGATGAATTGTATGATATATAATATATATCCCAATAAAGATGTTAACAAAAAAGAAAAAAAATAACAGCCAAACAAACTATGTGTTCTAGTTTGCCAGTGCTGGAATGCAATATACCAGAAACAGAACAGCTTTCATAAGGGGGAATTTTTAAGTTGCTAGTTTACAGTTCTAAGGCAATGAAATGTTCCAATTAAAGTAAGTCTATAAAAATGTCCAAATTAAGGCACCAAAAAGTGGTTAACTTCACTCAAGAAAGGTCAATGACATTCAGAGTTTCTCTTTCAACTGGAGAAGCACATGGTGAACATGGCGACATCTGCTAGCTTTTGCTCCAAGCTTCTTGTTTAATGACGCTCCTGCAGGGGCATTTTCCTTCCTCATCTCCAAAGATCTCTGGCTGCGTGGTTCTCATCACCCTGCCATAGTTCTACTCTCTCGGAATCTCAAGCTTTCTCCAAAATGCTTCCTCTCTTAAAGGATTCCAGTAAACTAATCAAGACCCACCTGGAATGGGTGGAGTCACATCTCCCCCTAATTAATACCCACAATTGAGTGAGTCACATCTTCATGGAGATAATCTAATCTAATCAAGTCTCCAACCTAAAGTGCTGAATAGGGATTAAAAGAAATGGCTGCCTCTATACAATGGCATTAGGTTTAAGGCATGGCTTTTCAGAGGTGCATAAATCCTTCCAAACCAGCACAGCACATCTGGAGACAGTGTGTGACCCCAAAGAAAAAATATCCTTACCCAGACTGGGGAACCAGTAAATGTTTGTTGAAAGGACAAATAATAATAAATAAATGAGGTAACAAAAATTATTATAGCTATGTGAAATCTTTCCCAACATCCTTGAGGTAGAGTTAACTGCTCTTGCATTGGGCTCCCACAGCATCTTGGTCATACCCTAAGACTGCACTCACCCAGTGGTGCTATAATTATCTGTTTGAATGTCTAGGTCACTGTTAGACTGTGGGCTTCTCAAGGACAGACAGTTAGTCTTAGTCATCATTATTTCCCACACCCTTTACAGTGCAAAAAAAATGACTTATTTTTAATGAACTAGCCAAGAACTGATGTTCAAGAAGTCTCAAAATAGCCTGCATCTTCACTGGACCATCTGCAATGTGTTCTATCTTAGAGGGGATATAAAATAATCCTAAAGTTAAGCTCCTCACACTTCTTGTACCAGCCTTGAATCAAAATGTGGCTTGTATTAAGAAGGGAGTGGAAAATCTTTCCCCTTTTAGTGCAGTGCAAGTGTAGTGAAAATCTGGACTAGGTGGGCAATAGGGATGGGGGACCCTTCCCCTTGAATGAGGAGCAGGATTGGGGGGCAGGTTAGAGAAAGGGAGGTGGCCTCTTCTGGTTTTCTTTTCTCAAAGGAAAAGACACTTGGTCTTAGCAAACACTGTCATCCTGGGGAGCACCTTTGAAATTCCTGTCTTTCAGAGAACACAAGGCTGTTGACACCTTTCATTTCTCCATCATGTGTCCCCTTATCTTTATTTTCCTTCCTAGCCCTTAATATTGAAAATATTACGTATCTGCTTGTTTGTTTCTGTCTTCCCCACGAGAAGGTTGGTTGCACAGCACAGAGACTGCTCTATTCCCATCATCTTGAACACTGCCTGATATACAGCAACCCCTCAAAATAAATTTTTGTTGATTGGAAAGACGTTTCCTAGAAATCCAAGTATCTACCTTGCTGAGAGTTCCTTCCTGTGCTCCAGGTTCAAAAGACTGAAAATCTGGATTTTTTTCATTCATTCTCACTTTTGGACTTGGCAACCAGGACATTTCAACCTTCTGTGCCCTTAGGGCCCACAAAGATGGAATCTTCTTAAGACAAGTTGTATGATCTACTTGTTCTTGCAAAAGCAAGATCTACCTCTTCAGGGTTCCTGTCCAAACAAAAAGGCAGGGCCCAGAAATGAGCAAAGCCTGTCATTCTTGGCTAAACCCTCACCTTCCACATTCTTTCCCTACCAAGTAGACGGCAAATGGAGAAAGACCCACAGCCTCCTTCCCCCACTCCCCTGTCTTTAGAGTCATTCTTAGGCCCTTTTAGGTCAACATGATTGATAACATCTGAAGTCTATTATCTTAAGAAATTTTAGAGTTAAATGCAGGAAGCTTTAAGTTGATCCAGATGAAAAGTTTCTCTTTGACAGTGGGCAACCCAGGATTCTGCAAGTAGGGGAGAAGCCCAGATAAACAATAAAAAACATTGTCTGGGCAGAATTCTCACCTGCCATGGCAGAGACCCAGGTTTGATTCCTGGAGCCTGCCCATGTCAAAAAAAAAAAAAAAAAATTTATGATCTGGTTAGCACTTTGGTGAAACCCTAATTTACTGGGATATGGTCTGCCTACAACTGTCCGAAGAAACCTTCCAATTCATCTAAAGAAGTACTGATTGCCTGTGGGCAAGAACTAGTATGACAACCATCTGGGTCACACAGAGCAGATATGCAGCACCTCATACCAACAGTCCTACTCCCATTGAAAATCCCTTACATAAGGGGATTTCTTTTAAGTGAGAGAGGTCTCAGCTCTGCCTACAGACCTGAACGTGGGCACAGTCACTCAGTTTGAGGTCATCTCTCTGGCAAAAGCCATTCTGATAGCATTTGGAGGGTATGACCTCTTCTAGGAATAACTTTGCACCCACATGTTGGAAGCCACAAGTGGCTCTTTCTGCTGCTGGGTATGGCCAGAAAAGTCCTGTGTGATCACGTGCCTTTGCACAAGCAGAGTTGTTCTGTCTATTCTCATATGGTCCTCACAATGAAACAGAAACAAGACCTGAAGAGGTAAATGACCCTCCATTTACAGCTGGGAAAACTGATTCTTAGAGGCTACTGCATGTCACCTCTCTGACCGGGAGAAGTTTACCATCCAGAGAAGACTCTAGGACCTGCATCCATAAAAAATACACAATAGTGTGTAGTGATGTTAGATATTAATTTAACAGACTAAAACTGCTTTGAACTATCAGTGAGGCATCTGTTGACAGCAATTCCCCAAAGGTACATCAGTTGAGGTGGATGTGTCCCCATGATGCTTTAATCCTCCCTTGTATCCCATGCTCCATAAGGAATAGAGTCTGGGGAGACAGTTAAAATGAAAACTGAAACCAGGAAGCTTCTGGATTAAAGATAACACATTTTGTCTCTCCTCCACACATCCACCCAAATCTTCACAATATGTATATATATATATCCGTATTTTTTTGCATGAGGACAAAGAAGGGTGGTGAGGTCAGGCATTCTCCATGGGTAGCAAATGGCTATTTATATTTTATAATAACTTGTAGTGACTTGGAGAAAGATTGCTGCATGCACCACCTAAGACAATAAATATTGCGTATCACGTCAATCACCTTTGTGTTCTCAGAAAACAGGAATGGCATTGTACAAAGGTGGACTCTCCTTGAACAAAATATTCTCATTGTGTTCTTTGTAGGTACTCCTCAGGAACCTTGTACCGTACATTCAATTTGAATGATGCTATTGAGATTCAAAAGTTGCAACCAACAGCTTTAACAAATCCTCTGTCAGGAGGAGCAAGTGCTGGCACTGTCTCCAAGCCTCTTAGAAACTTTAAAGAGATTTTTATTGTTGTGCAGGCCTAATCCTAGGAGACCAGGAATGCTATTTTCTATTGTTCTTGGAATATGTCTCTAACCTGGCTGGACTGGTTCCCTATAATGAAAAGAAGAAATCTTGACCTGTGAGAGCTAGCCCTATGCGGATTAAGTTGCTTTTGTAATAGCAATTGACTATTCTCTGCTGATGGACCTAGTGAAATCCCAAATTATGTCAAAGCATTAATACATTCAGAAGAGAAAAAGCCTTAACAGTGCTACTTACAGGAAGAACAACTGAATAATTGATCCCAACAGCCATTTAACTGGAGGCCTATGGTTTAAAAGGCAGGCTTTTACTTATTCCTGGGAAGGCCCTCATTCCTCTGGACACTTTATCCTTCTCTTTTCTTCCTATTTATCTACTTCCCCTATTCCTTTCTTGTATATATGTGGGAGTTATTAGTGCTGTTAAGCAAATATTTCCAACTTTTCACCTTCCTGGCACGTAGTAGGATTGCGCTTCTCCTGCCTCTTTGAAGTTGGGTGTGGTCCTGATTTGGTCCATGATATTCAAGAAGACTAATACTCTGGCAGTGATGTGCCACACTTCTTTTCTCTTGCAATTGGAGAAGGAGAGAGACTGAGAAGAGTCTCCCTCAGCTTGGGTTCCTGAATAAAACTAACACAGCACAGAGCTTCCCAGCCAACCTGCTATGAATGCATGACGTAAGCAAGAAAGAAACCTTTTTTTGTCTAAGCTATTGAGATGCTGGGGTTGCTTGTTACCACAGCCAACCTAGCCCACCCTGACTGATACAGTATCCATGAAAGGGCAAGAGTTTATGGCATAGAGACTAGGAGCATGGACTTGGAGAGTCAGGCAGATCTAGCTCTGCCATATACTAGCCAGGAAAACTCTACTTCTCAAAGCCTCTATCTTCTAATCTAAAAAGAAGAGGGGTTTGGGCAGTGTGGTAGTGGCTCAGTGGCAGAATTCTCACCTGCCATGCTGGAGACCTGGGTTCGATTCCCGGTGCCTGCCCATGCAAAAAAAAAAAGAAGAGCGGTTCATTAATATGTCTGTGTCACAGGATTATTGTGAGGATCAAATGAGATAATCCTGTTTGGTGCTGAGAACAGTGACTGGCACATAGAAAGGACCCAGCAATTGATAGTCACTGTACTAGGATCATGATGTCATCCTTCCCAATGCTCTTCAGTTCCACCTGCCTCTTAGTTGCGGAGCAGATGAATGAACCTCAACTACTTTACAGTTTCTAGGGACCTCAATCAAGAGTCCTTTTCATAGTAGTGTGATACACACTAGGATGCAAGGAGCTATCGGAGTATGTAGAAGGGGCTCCAATCCAGCCTCAGGGAATCACAAAGAATTCTCAGAGGAAGGGAGGCTGGGTTGAATCATGACGGGCAAGCAAGGAGAAGTTGGGGGAGGGATGTCCAGGTAATGAGCACAGCATATGCAAGAAGTAAGTGCAAGAATAAGGGGTGCTCCAAAAAATGCCAGATACTTCAATATGGCAAGTCCAGAGGTACGACTAGGGAATATAGCAGGGGCATTAATTATCTATTTAATTGTTAGGTCTCATTTACCTTTGTATTTTGGAGTTCAGCCCAGTACATGGCACATAGTAGGCTCCCAATAAAAGTGTATAGATAAGTATAGCCAAAATTTTAGGCCACCCTAAATTGAGCATAGTACCAATTTTGCCTCATTCTCCCATAAGATTCCAAACACACTTCCACCCAACCCACTTCTCAGACCCAAATATAGCCCAGGTCATGAATCATAAATGAGATGGAAAAGAAGTGAGTCACAGAAATTAATCTGCTTCCCAGGAGAGTTTGTTGGATGTCCTTTGCTCTGAAAGGTTAGGCAAAATGCCAGCACCATCTCTGCAAAGATAAAGCTAATGCAATTCCCAGGACTGCCATTGGGAGCCCATCTGTTATTCCAAGGCTCACATTCGGAAGTGTCAAGGGGCAGCAGCCCTCAGCAGCCCATACCAGAACAGCAAAGAGATGGCCCAGACACAAATGTTAATGAGGGTGCTCTGGGTGTGTGCTCAAGAAGATGGCCTAGGACCCTATTTATTGCCTCATGGCACAGTGTGTCTACCATCTTGTTAGGTATGGCCTTAATGTGGTTACTGCCATAGCCAAGGCAACACATTTGCAGGATGGCATAGCAAATGGCCTACTAACTATATTGTTCCCTTGTTCAATTAAGTTGGGAACTTAATATAACCTTATAGTGTCAGTGTGTGTACGGCCTCTTGTAATAACTCATAAACCACTTAAAATGCTATATCTTTGGGTTTCTATGATCCTCTTTCTCAGTTCTGAGCTCTTTAAAAACAATTAAATAAATTATACATTATACTCCCAAATCATTCAAATCTAACTCACCTTCAAATGCCCAGTGCCTAGAGTTGTTGAATTGAAATAAATATTTTTTGGAGGAACTATGTACACTCACAAATGAGAGTATCTCCAGGTACAACCATAAGGAAGACAAGGGTTAGCAGTTCCATCAACATCTCTCTCCTGTTGCCTTTTCCCCACCCTGTGATGTCTGAACCCGTATCCCTTTAAGGACTCAAATACCCTTATACTTTTGCTCCTGTCCCTCTCAGGATTGAATAACAGAATACATAACCAAATGATTATTAAAACTACAGATACCATTCAGTTGTTATTGGAAAAGGCCAATTTGAAAAGAGCAACCTTTAGTTATCAGTTGCCATGTTTGATCAGACATGTGACTCCAGGAGGAAGAGCACATGACAATGGTTTCAATATTCCCAGCTCTCTAGGACTGTAACATGACTAGTGTGCGGTCATGTCTGGAGACTGATGGTGACCAAAGAACCTCATTCACGCCACCCTCCCTCAAAATCACAGCGATCAAGTGCAGCATGAATGATCAGTTGTTCCATCATGGCAAAACCACAGCTCACATCAGTCAATCTCCCACATGCTTATAAATTACTGAATGATCCTGTACTAGTTTTCAGCTTTTATGATTTCTCTAAAAAAGAAGCAGACAACAATATGCCTTTGCACCATTGCAGTTCAAATGTTAATCATCTCTCATTACACTTCTATTTAAATAAAACACAAGAGTTCTCTGTAGCTCAAGTCAGTGAATTCTGACTCTTAATATTATGACTAAAAGACTACTAGAGCTTGAAAGACCTTAAAGTTTCTTAATTCCAATCCCTTTACATTTTATAGATAAAAAATTAAGAGGCTTGTCTGATATCTCTCAGCATTTAAAGGGCAGGGAAAGAAGAGTCAACTAAAGCTACAAAACGAAAGTTAGAAATGTACAAGGACAATCAGGAGAGTACGACATGGTGGAAGTCAAGGGTTCACAGAGTTTCATGAAGAGTGTGAATTCCATAACAGCAGAGTGGTAGAATTAAAAGCCAGACGGCAGGAGATTTAGAGTATAATATAGAAATGAGAAAGAAAACCAGTGAGTGAAGTTTACTTGTTTTTGTTCTAGTTTTGAGAAATTTATATTTTAATGAAAAAGGAAAGATAAGCTAAGGGAACAGAGATATTTTAAGGATGGAACAGACTTGATGGAAAGATTGACAACAGGAAACAGGGGAGCTCATGGCCAGATCACAGTCCTTGGGGAGGTAGGAGTAGAGACTATCCGTGAAAAGTGTACGGCCTGATCCAAAGAAACTCATTTAATGATAAGTCAGATTCTTCAAGACGTCCAAATCTAGTAAGTTTCAAAGTTGGAAGAAACATTTGCCCTTTTGGTATATACAGATATCATTTAGGGAATTTTAAAATATTTTTCTAAATGATCAGAACTGAGCCTAGATTTATGTAAGTGGAAATGCTATTATGGTGGACAGAAGCATGATCCTCTAAGTTCAGCAAACCATGGAGTTGCTTCAGGTTTAAATCTCAGGACTTCAGGTTTAAATCTCAGGAACATATGATCAGAGTTAGAAAGAGGTAATGTTCCTAGTCAGTGTATAAAAATAACAAAAAAAAACTACAGTCAAGACCTCTGTGTTGGAAGTGACTATATGCTCCCAAACTTTATTTATGAACCATTTAAGCCATTTGTCCAAAATCACACAGCATTATGGTACTCTAAGAAAGCATTAAAATTTGCTAAACTATTCGTTCTATTCCAGACTCCAAATTTTTAACAAATATTAACATAGATTTGTGAATCAAATTAAAATTTGACCATATAATTTATAATTATATAATTTAGAGGTACACCTTTAGAATGCAACGCAAATAGTTTCTCAAATTCAATTTGTTTATTTTATAGCTTGTACTCTAGAAAAAATCACTCAGCTTTTTGAAGAGAAAGAAAAGGCTCCAAGGAAGATCTCTATTTTCTATCAAAGGCCATTAGCATGAAGTAGATTATTAAGTAAGTAATTGCATTAAGTAATGACTTTCTACAAGGATTTAGAGTTCATTATAGGTGATCAAGAAGATAGGAAAACTGAAGCAAGATTCTAGAGGCAGGAAGAAGTCGACTTGTTATGGCCAATAACAAGAAGCATAGTACAAGTTTGAGATTCTCATGGAAGTTAAGCAGCTTCTTGACTTTCTAGCCCCCAACCACGCCCTGAACTTCCAACCATTGCCCTGAACACTGTCTTTCCAGTGGTGTTTGTAAGTATATCAGTGGGGACCAAGAGGAGCATCATACACTATATGACCTACCTTGGTAAGACTGAGCTCCTAGGAGACAAGGGCACAAACTGCATATTGCCCACCCTTTGTGTGTGTTCTTTTTGTTTTGTTTTGTTTTGTTTGCATAGGCAGGCACCATATTGCCTACCTTTTTTCTCCTTCCTTCGCTCTTTTTTCCCATTCACCCTTTCTTCCTCACTATACCCAGCTTAAAAACTACATTACCCAGCTTGCCTTGAAGCCAAGGGCCAATGAGATGTAAGAATAAGTTATTGGGTGGGACTTCCAGGGAAACTATTTAAGAGGGGACCAACTCAGCTGAAGTGTGCCATCTTGTCCTTGAAAATGGACATGGTGGTGGGTGCTGCAGTGGCTGTTGCAATCCTGAGTGACCCTGAAGGACAGAAGCCATATGTTAAAGATGGCGGAACAGAAGAATGCAGGTAGCCCGTGTTATTAGCTATGGACTTCTTTTATAAGAGCAAAAAACAAACCTCTGTCTTGTTTCAGCTCGTTATTTGAGTTTTTGTGAAGACCTAATCCTAAGTGAGGCAGAGGCCTTTTAACCTGCGCTTTACAGAGAGTAGCAGGAGAGTGGGGGGCTAGCATATCCTCTGCAGCTTGTCTCCTACCGAAGGAGAGCTCTGTGAAAAGGTTTCTTACCAGAATCAGTTCAGTTCAGCAGCTCTTGAATAGACGTTCCCAAATGTCAGAAAAAGTAACATTTTATATGAAAGTAGAACCTTTATACAATAATTCCTTAACTGGAGGGGGGGAGGGTCTCATACCTGATCATTGCAAATGTTCTAAGTAAGCACGGTTGTGAATGCAGAAGTGCCCAAAGAGATTTTTTAAATTAAGTCAGCAGTAAAGTTTATGCTTGTGTGTCCCCCCCCCACCCCCCTCTCCTCCCTTACAAAACCTCAGTCCTTCATTTAGTCTTCATTTACTCTTTTTTTTTTTAATTTTTTTCTTTATTTTTTTACATGGGCAGGCACCGGGAATCAAACCCGGGTCCTTTGGCATGGCAGGCAAGCATTCTTGCCTGCTGAGCCACTGTGGCCTGCCCTATTCTTCATTTACTCTTGACTTTGAAACACTTGTATCAGGCAGTCCCATAGGGAAATCAGAAGCCAAAATTGGACTGTTGGAACCCCCCAGAGATAGACTCCCTGTCAAAAACAAAGAGTGGCAGCTACCTAAACAGAAGGATCCATATAAATTGTAAGAATATAGATGTAAAAATTGAAAATTTTCAGCCATTTGTGGACTGGAGATCAGGAAGAACCAATCCATCAAGCTCCATTAATTTCTGAGGGGAATCGGGGGTTCTAACATAGTCCGATGACTGTTATAATGAAGGCTCTATATCCACAGAAAAAAAAAAGAGGAAGTTAAATTCAATTAGTATCCACTCCTAGGTATGTACCCAAGAGAACTTGAAAGCATATATCCATACAAAAACATGTACACAAATTCGTAATGGCCCCTAAGTGTTGAAACAACCCAAATATCCATCAGCTGATGAATGGATAAACAAAATGTGGTATATTCATACAATGGAATATTATTTGGTCATAAAAAAGAATGAAATACCAGCGCATGCTACAATTTTATGCCAAGTGAAATAAGCTGATCACAAAACACCACTGTGCCGATTCAATCAGTTTCAAGCATCTATGAAGAGAAACATGCCTTCTTCATTATACAGAGGTTTCCATGTAAAATATTTACAATTTTAGAAGTTTGACTTCTGAAGGGAGAAACTTCAGTTACATGAAAGAAAGCCTGGTGATATCGACTAAATGAGGCTTTGCTGAGACAGGATTTCCACGGGGAGTGTTGACAGGGTCTGTGGGCAACTTATTCAGAAGAAACAGCTCGCCTCTTAACTCAAACAGTTGGGTGATGACTCACAGCGTTTCTGCTCTTTCACTTTCTCAGAGGTCTCAGGGTGTGTAGGAAGTAGTAACTCACTTGCGGGTGAGCCATCTCAAAACCTTTCTGGAAGTTGTAAATAAATTACCAGTGAATGTGCACATTATGCTTCCCTGCAGCCTCCAGAATCAACATTCACTCCAGGGCCTCCCCCAGCAGTGTTCCATCCTTCTCTTCTTCCTCTCTTCTCCTCCCCCGTTCCTCCTTCCTTTCATAGGTGATATCGCAGTAAGGAAATCTGAATCTTAACATTTTCTGAAAGGAGATTTGGAAATTCACCACGCATTCCGGGCCAGAATCTCCTTCCCTTGAGGGCTTCCTGCGTGGTTGTGTCTGCCTCCTTACTCTGATCATTTTTCTTGCTCTCTGGGCAATACATTCTGAACACTGCTTCCACAAAGCACTGCTATTATTGAACAAGGCACAATAATAACATGTTTGAAACCATAGCTTTTATTTTCACAGAATTTTGCAACTTTAGTGCTGCTTGTCATAAAAAAAAAAGAATGTAAGTGAGCAACTTGCAGAGAAGTAGTCCAGATCTGTTAAATGCTTTAAAAAGTTCACCTCTGTATTTGAAGGAGATAAGAAAAGATACTTGAAAGTAGCATCTAAGTGAATAAAATATCCAGGAATAAATTTAATCAAAGCTATTAAAGTCTTGTGCAGTGAAAACCACAAGATACTGCTGAAAGAAATGAAAGACCTAAATAAATGGAAAGACCATTGTGTTCATGGTTTGGAAGTCAATATTGGTAAGGTGTTACTACAACCCAAAATGATTTATAGATTCAATACAATCCCAATAAAAATTCCAGCAACTTTTGTATTTTTAATTTTTTTACAGAAATGGAAAAGCCAACTATCAAATTCATGTGAAATGGAAAGGGACACCATATCGCCAAAATCATCTTGAAGAAAAACAAAGTTGGAGGACTCATACTTTCCAGTTTCAAAACTTACAACAAAGCTACAGTAATCAAAACAATGTGGTACTGGCATAAGGACAGACAAACAGAGTAGCAGAATAGAATTGAGAGTTCGGGAATAAACCCATAAATCTATGGCAAATGGATTTTTTACAAGGGTGTGAAATCCACTTATGGAGGAAAGAACAGTCTCTTTACCAAATGGACCTGGGAAAACTGAATGTCCACATGCAAAATAATGAAATTGGGTCCCAACCTCACACCATATATAAAGATTAACTCAAAATGGATCAATGATCCATATAAGAGCTAAAACCATAAACTCTTACAAGAAAAGTTAGGGGAAATCTTCAGGACACTGTATTAGGTGATGAATTTTAGATATAACAGCAAAAGCATTAGCAATAAAAGAAAAAATAAATAAATGGAGCTTCATCCAAAGTAAAAAACCTTTATGCATGAAAGAGAGAAGACATCCTACAGAAAGGAAGAAAGTTTTTGGAAATCATATATCTGATAAGGGTTTAATATCCAGAATATATAAAGAACTCCTACAACTCAACCACAAAAAGACAAACAGCCAAAATAGGCAAAGACTTTGAATAGACCTTTATCCAAGAAGATAAATGAATAGACATTTATCAAGTAGCACATCAAAAGATGCTCAACATCACTAACCATTAGGAAATACAAATTAAAACCATAGATTACCACTCCACACCCATGAGGTGACAATTATTTTAAAAATAGAAAATGACAAGTGTTGTTGAGAATGCAGAGAAATTGGAGCCTTCATGCATTATTGTTGGAAATGTAAAATGTAAAATTGTTGGACATGTAAAATGGCGTACCGTCTGTGGAAACTGAAAGCAGGAACTCAAACAAACATTTGTACACCAATGTCCACAGCAGCATTTTTCACAATACCCAAAGGATGGAAGCAACCCAAGTGTCCATCAGCAGATGAATGGATAAACAAAATGTAGTATACAGAAACAATGGAATAGTATTCAGCCATAAAAAGGAGCAAAGTTCTGAAACATTCAACAACATGGATGAACATTGAAGATAGCATGTTGAATGAAATAAGCTGGGCACAAAGGATAGAAATTGTGAAATTTCACTTATATAAAATACTTATAACAGACAAATGCATAGAGTCAGAGAGTGGCTTACAGGTTACCAGGGCTAGTGACTAGTAACTGCAGCTCCTCTGAAAAAGTTAGGCGTTTGGAGACCCGGGTTCGGTTCCCGGGGCATTCCCATGCCAAAAAAAAAAAAAAAGGTTAGGCCTTGATTTCAAACTTTTACAACTTCCAAGATAGTTCCTTTGCAGATTAAAAAACCGTTCCAAGTACATCTCTATTTGATCAGAATAAGTATCGTTGACCCCTTTCAGAAACGTAAAGGAAACCAGCATAAAAACAGATCAGCATATGAGCAGAGTTCTCCTCCACCCCATGCTGCAGGTTCCTTCCCAGGCTGAAACACCCCGGCGTCCTTCTGTGCTGTCTCGCAAAACCACACGGTCAGTGGGCAGGGGAAGGGCCCTGCTTGCCCAGAGAGCGCTCTGCAGCCCGCACCTCCCCTCATCTATTCAAGGGTAATTACCCACGACTGATTTTGTCTTCTAGAAGCTGAGTTTAACTCTGAAAGAGAAACCAAGAGCTTAAAAAGATGTCATCCTTTCTAGCCCTAAAAAAGCTAGCCTGTATACTAGAGTAAATCGTCAACCAAAAATGCACACTAGAATTTCTTTTTTAATAGTACTAACGTTTTTAAGTTTTCTTGATCCAGTCTTGTTCTCTAATAGAGATACATTAGACAAAAATACAGGTTTTGCTTTCTTAAACAATATAACACAATTTGCTGTCATACACCCACACATACCTACACACACACACACACAAGTAGAGTGGCTAATCTTAGCTAAGGCTCTTTCATTTTCCTTGGGGCAATGGTGTGTCTTGACCAGTCTGAGCAACTTCAGCTACAAAATAAGTGTCACCACATGTTCCTAGACTGAGATGGGTACACAAGTGGGCTGTGTGTGGAGAAGCAGCTTTGTGGAGATGGAGACAGCAGCAGGTAGGAGGCAGTAAACAGAAACAATGCTGGGAAGAAGAGGGTCTTCTCGCAAGGGTCAGGAAGTCAGGGAATGGCTAAGAGTGTGGCCCATCGCCTGGGACACTCTGTTGCCACTGGGGGATCAGCATGTACTGACAGGCAGGGGTGCCCCAATCTATTACTCAGAGAGATAAAAGCACATTGCAGAACAGTGTGTTCAGTATAATCTTCATCTGAGTCAATAGCTATATTTGAGTGTATCTATAAATATATAATGATTAGAAGAGTGTCTGAATGAAACAAAGAAAACTTCAGTAGTGGCTATTACCCTAGAGAAGGGACTTTCACCTTTTATCTTCTGCAGTTGTTTGGATTTTTCTCAAAATGAGCACGTATGACCCTTGACATTTCAGAAATATGGTAAAGGAAAAATTCAGTTAAGCAAAAAGAAGTCAGAAAACAGTTCTCTTTGCTTATTCCACCTATTACTCTCCCATATTCTAAAACACGAAAGTGCAGAACAATCCGATTCATGAGAATTGGGGAGGTCTTGGAGTTCCTGGGAGCACCAGGAAAATAAGAACAAAGCCCAGAGTGTTTTCACTCAGTCTTAAGCTGGTAAAAATGCTGATAACATTTTTGGGAGGGCGGGGGGAGTGGTAATCAACCTTGCTTGTTTTAGGCGATCATTATAAAGGGAAAGGCTTAGGGCCAGTAGATGAGTTTCTAAATTTAATCCTTCATCTCCAGAGATACCCTTCTAGTTGCTGGTTCAGGTTCATCTCTTGAAAACTGAGTCTTGGATAGGATTCTGCATGGGAAGTCGGGATACCTGCCATGTTCCTAGCTGTACCTTTTATTTTCCAGGTTGCCCTGGGGCACTCTCTATATATCACTTTCCCTGAACAGAAACCGTGAGGAGGGTAGATCTGAGCTGTATTCATTATATACTCACTGCTCTTCCAGGGAAAGATGTTGTCAAGTTTAGCAGGAAAATAACTTGAGTAGTAAAGCATGGACATGTGGTGAAAAAATCAGAAATGCATTTCAAGATATATCAACAAATCAAGTCACTGAATTTTTAACACACAGTACCACGGTAAAAACCCTTCTAACTGTCCTCCACTAAACCAACTTGCTTGTAACTCGCAGGCTACTGGAATGTCCACACCTTCTGCTGCCACCATTCGAATTGTGGGCTCACCAAGAGCCCTGCTGTGTTTGTTCCTGTACCTGTTTGTGGTAGTTGGAAGTGTTGTTGCAATCACATAATTTAAGTTGGTATTAAACAACCTGATAAAATATGAGTGTGGATAAAAAGAGGGTGGTCATTTCTGTGAAAATTAAGTCAAAAGCTTTGGAAAGATTCCATGAAGGCAAGTTGCTTTAAAAATAATACTAAAGACAATTGTGGATAAGACAACGCTGAAAGAATAACTTCACGAAAATGGTTCTGCACTCAGATGGCCTCAAGCATGTCTCTAAGTTCTCACTCTACTTGAAAGAACCTGAAACAAGGAATCATAGATGAAGCACTATGGATGTGGTTTATAGAAGAACAATGAAAGGGGATATTAATCATCATATCCAAAAAGAAAGGGCCTTGACCCTACAACACAAAAGCACACTTATATAAATTAAACTTAAGTGTCTAAGGATATATGTATCATTTTTATTCTCCTTCAACAAGGAATAGTATCAGAGACAAGACCTTCTACCTTATAATACTAACACTCTATTCTTTACCACCTGAAAATCACCTAAAATCTCTGTTTTAATGTGACATTTGTCACATAAAGTTATCTAATCCCTTGATTTGGCCAATAAAGTGCACATCAGGGCTAATGCTCTCCCCAACTCTGCCTACCTGTTGGGCACCTCCCTCAAATTTAGAAGCCTTTCTGTATAGGAAAACTCAATATATAGGAAAATGAACCTCTTACCTTTCCTCTCAACACTTCCTCTCCTCCTATGTCCCTTTTTCTGGTTTCTCACCCTCGCCCCATCCCAAACACTCCATCTCAAAGTCTCAGACACATTGGATTGGATTCTACTCTCTTCTTTTGTCCTCTTCATCTAATTATTCTTGCAAAATTTCTCTGCCAGTTGTTTCCTTACTCCGTTCCTCTCACCATGATCCTATTAAAGACACCTCTCACTTTCACTATTGCTGTAGTAGCCTTCCAAAGGGTTTCTCCACCTCCCGCCACTCCCTTCTGTATTTCAAATGAATTCTCATGATCATGCCCTGCCTTTGACTCAAACATCTAAACTTCTCAGACTAATATTAAAGTCCTGCTATAATCTGGCTCAAATTTCAGCACTATTGTCACTAGCCTCTATTCTAGGTAAACTAAAATCAGTGCTTTCTCCTATAAGTAACATATCTTCCACATCTATGTCCCCTCCATCTAGAATACTCTTTCATTACATTCCTGAAGTTAGCCTTCTATCCAACTATAGCAGCCCTCTCAAATTCCTTCTCCCCTGGAGATCTTCCATGATCACCAAATTTGAAGTCATCTATTTCCCTTAGAGTTCACTGCACTGACTTAGCTATTTTTAATAGACATATATCATTATCTATATAGTATAAGGTTATTCATCTCCTAGTCTCACTGAAACAACAGCAGTGTTTCCTAAAGTATTTTTCACAAAATACTCCGTAAGAAACTGATCTAATAAGTTTTAGAATACTTAGAAATTGCAGTGAGAATGGAGAACAATGGGTGTGTATGTGAAATGTCATAAAGGTGAAGTTGACAGGACTTGATATCTGAGGCTGTGTGGGCCAGAGAAAGTGAATGGTCCAGAAAAATTCCCCAACTTATGACTTGCACAACTGAGAGGTACCATTGCCTGAAATGGCAGAAAGCAGACAGTGTTGATGTGGGTGGGGTATCTGAAAGTATGTGTAGTTTGGGACTATTGAATTTAATATCCCAGTGGAAAGGTGAGTAAGAAGATAAAAGGCCAAACTCTGTGGCTCTTTCTCAATTTTCATCTTCCTTGAATCCTCCACAAGTTTTGACATCATTTTGACCAACCTCTTTGAACTCTCTCTTACCTCTTTTTTGAAGACCCTGTCCCATCTTGACCCCCTTCTCCCTCACTTTGGCCACCAACGCCTTCTCTTCACAAAATACTTAAATGTGGCCCTCCCAAAAGCCACTTCTTTTCCACACTTTTCTTTTGGCAATGTTTTCCATTATCTGGGCCTCAATGACAACAGCAAAATAAATAATGTCTCCTTAGTCCTAACTATTCTATTTTCTGGTGGAGATTTCCACCCGGATGCTTGGAAGCCACCTTGAATGCAGCACATGCAAAATGGAACTCACTCCCAACCCCTAATGCTTCCTGTCTCCTCACTTCCCTGCCTTGTCCCTATTACTTAGGCTCCCTATTTCCTAGAAGACAAGAAGTTGGTCAATTCTTCCTCTATTGGGTCTCCCATCTTTCCCCCACTTCTTTTGCAACTGAGTTTTTTCTCCCACACAGCTTCTCACCTCCCACTTACTCTAGTTTCTCTACTCTTTTTTTTTTAATCATTTCCTTACTCTTGAATCTTCTCTAAGCATTGTTGTCCATACAATATTCCTAAACATAACTCTGAGTTTGTAATTCCCATATTTTGAAAACTCCAATGGTTTTCTACCTTTGTTATAGCAGCTGTCCAACTTATTTTCCCTCAGATCTCTTACATATGCCCCATGTTCTACACAAAAAAATCAAATTACTCACTATTCCCCAAATATATCCTCCATTTTCTCCAGCTCCATACCTTCACTCCTCTCAACCTCTTTATCTAGAATGCTCTCCTTCATCTCTGCCTAACCTCAAAACTGGAAGAACTAGGAAAAAAAAAAAAGCAAACAAAACCCAAAGTGAGCAGAAGGAAGGAAATAACAGATTAGAGTTGAGATAAATGAAAAAAGTACTAAAAGAAAAAACAATAGAGAAAATCAACAGAACCAAAATTCGATTCTTTGAAAATACCAACAAAATTGACAAACCTTTAGCTAGACTGATGGAGGAAAAAAAAAGAGAGGACAAAAATGACTAAAATCAGAAATGAAAAGGAGGATGTTACTACTGACTCCACAGAAATAAAGAGGAGTATAAGAGGATACTATGAACAACTGGTTGCCAAAAAATTAGATAACATAGATGAAATGAAAAAATTCCTAGAAACACACAAACTACCTATACTGACTCAAAAAGAAATAGAAGCTCTCAAAAGACCAATAACTATTAAAGAGTTCAAATCAGTACAGTAATCAAAAACTTCCCAACAAGGAAAAGCCCAGAACCAGATGGCTTCACAAGGAAATTTTACCAAACATTCCAAGAAGAATTAACACTAATCCTGCCCACACTCTCCTGAAAACTGAAGAAGAGGTGTGGTGGTGTGAAGCTGTTATGTACCCCAGAAAAGATCATATTCTTTTAATCCATTCCTGTAGGTGGTGGCCTATTTTAGGTGGGAACTTTTGACTAGGTTGTTTCAACTGAGATGTAATCCACCTCACTCAAGGTCGGTCTTAATCCTTTTACTGGAATCCATTATAAAAGCATAAAAGACACACAGAATAAGCCCAGAGTTTGGAGAGGAACACCCAGAGCTGCTGAGAGAGAAAGCCACTGAAGCCAAAAGCTGGAAGCAGTGAAACCAGCATGATCACTGTGTGCCTCATTATCTGAGAGCAGAGACCAAGATCCCCAGCAGCCTTTCTTCAGAGAAGGTATCATCCTGCTGAGGCTTTAATGGGGATGTTTTCTCAGTCTTAGAACTGTAAATTGTAAGTTAAAAAATCTCCATTGTAAAAGCCAATCTATTTCTGGTATATTGCATTTCATCAGCTTTAGCAAACCAGAACAAGAGGGAAAACTCTCTACTTCATTCTATGAGGCCAGCACACCCTCATATCAAAGCCAGATAAAGATACTGCAAGAAAAGAAAAGTACAGACCATTATCTTTTATCAATATAGATGCAAAAACCCTCAACAAAGCACCAGCAAAATGAATCCAACAGCAAAGTAAAAGAATTATACACCATGATCAAGTGGGATTTATCTCAGGTATGTAAGATTGGTTCAACATAAGAATTCAATTAATGTTATACAGCAAATTAACAGAATGAAGGAGGGGAAATCCAAACAATCATGTCAAATGTTGCAGAAAAGGCATTTGACAAAATCCAGCACCTCTTCTTAATAAAAAACACAGAAAACAATGAATAGAAGGAAACTTCCTCAAAAAAATAAAGAGCATAATGAAAAGACCACACCTACCATCATACACAACTTTGAAATATTTTCCTCTAGGATATGAAACAAGACAAGGATGTCCACTGTCATCACAGTCATTCAAGATTTTACTAGAAGTTCTAGACAGAGCAAGTAGGCAAGAAAAATAAATGAAAGACATCCAAATTGGAAAGGAAGAAGTAAAACTTTCACTATTTGCGATGACATGAACCTATATACAGAAATCCCTGAAATATCCACAACAAAGCTCCTAGAACTAAAACATGAATTCAGCAAGTGGAAGGGTACAAGATCAACACCCAAAACTCAGTAGTTTTTCTTTACACTAGCAATGAACAATTGGAAGAAGAAATCAAGAGAAGAATACCATTTATAAGAGCAACTAAAAGAATCAAATATCTAGGAATAAGTCTAACCAAGTAATAGACTCATACATAGAAAAATACAAAATATTGCTAAAAGAAATCAAACGAGATCTAAACAAGTGGACATTATGTGTACATGGGCTGGAAGACTAAATATTGCTAAGATGTCAATTCTATCCAAAGTAATTTACAGATTCAATGCAATTCCAATCAAAATTCCAATAACCTTCTTTGCAGAAATGGAAAATCTAATCATTGAACTTATACGGAAGGGTAAGAGGTCATGAATATCCAAAGCTATCTTGAAAAAGAAGAATAAAGTTGGAGGGCTCATACTTTCTGATCGTAAAACTTATTACAAGATGGGCCATGGTGGTTCAGCAGGCAGAGTTCTCGCCTGCCATGCTGGAGACCTGGGTTCGATTGCTGGTGCCTGCCCATGCGGAAAAAAAAAAAAAGTACTACAAAGCCACAGTAATTAAAACAGTACAGTACTGACACAGAGACAGACATATAGATCAATGGAATCAAATTGAGAGTTCAGAAACCAGCTCTCACATAAAAAGGAATGAAATTCTGATATATGCAACAACATGGAAAACAAATTGAAGACGTCATGTTGAGTGAAATAAACTAGACACAAAAGGACAAATATCATATGCCCTCATGGATATGAATTACTTACAATAAACTCAAAGAGTCGGAATTAGAACATAGGTTACCAGGGGTGGGAGGAAGGAATGGAGGGTTAAGGCTTAAAATGTGGAGAGTTTCTATTTGGAATGATGGAAAAGTTTTAGTAATAGATGGTGATGATGGTAGCACAATATTGTGAATATTATTAACAGTAATGAATTATATATTTGAATGTGGTTAAAAGGAGGGATATTTTAGGCTGTATATATGTTACTAGAAGAAAAATACAAACTGTGAACCCTAAGTTAAACTACGGTCTCTAGTTAATAGAATTATTAAAATGTGCTTCCGTCGATTGTAACAACATACACATCAAGGCGAGGTGTTAATAATAGGGTGGTATATGGGAATCTCATATTTTATGCATGATTGCTCTGTATACCCACAACTTCTCTAATAAGAAGAAAAGCACATAGGGAGCTTATTAAAACATGCACGTTTCTGGGCCCCAGCTTCAGAGATTCTGATGAAGAAGGCCAGGCTAGGGCCTGGGAATATGCATTTTTAACCAGCATTTTAACTGATATAGGTGGTCCTTCGCATAGTTTGAGAAATACTTCGAAGAAGATTCAAGTAAGTAAATAAACATCATTCAAAATGCAAATACTTTTCACTCCACTGCATTGAGGAAATAGGAGATCTGACTACTGGAGGAACAGTAGGCAATTTTAGGAGGAAATCAGGCCCTACTGGGCCCCATATGAAAGACTGAGGGAAGAAATTTCCACCAGCGTGACACTGCCAGCCTGGAAAAAGGATGCCAAGGGGAGATGTTGAAATGCCAAAATCAAATT
>PVIY010040347.1:0-22431 GCA_004026745.1 Myrmecophaga tridactyla
CCCATCCCCACTTGGTGTCTTGTGGCCTGGCCTGAGTCTCATGGATGGTGTCAGCAGAAGCATGTCTTTAATGCTCCGAGGTTGCTTTGTAACTGACTGCAGTGGTAAATCCTTTGCAGGTAACTGCAATGGTAGTCTACACCTGGCCAGGGAGAGCTAGCGGTTGACAAGGGGTTGGGCTTGGTGGAAAGGGGGCCTGGGTATTTAATGGGAGTCAGCTCAGCACTGGTGACTAAGGAGGCATGGTTGCTACCCAGAGCCCTTGGAATCCACGGCCTTATGAATTGAGCAAGTGTCCCGTCAGACCTCAGGAGGCATGGGCTCCGGGGTCGCAGGTAGGCCTTCGAGAACATGTTTCATTCTGCAGGTTGCACCATAATGAGGGCAGTAATAAGCAGAATTCTATCCAAAGGTGATTTTGTGTATAGTTAAAAAAAAACCTGGGGACTATACCTTAGAGAAACAGTTGGAAGAAAAGGGGGTAAGGAACATGGAGAAGAGATAGTCAAAGAGGACATGAGTTTCAAATATTTCAAATATTTGCTGGCCTCTCAGGTGGTTGCTCCAGAGGACAGCATCAGGCACTCCTGGGTGACGTTTCAAAGGCAGATGTGGCTCAACATAAGGAGAACTTTAGAACAAGCTAAGCTATGCAATGATGGTACCAGATCCTTTAGGAGTAATGAGCTGCACATCCCTGGAAGGGTTTAAGCAAATGCATGGAGACCACCTGATAGTCAGAGGAAAGGGGCATCTTAGACAAGACTTACTTAAAAAACAAAAATCATTGAGGCCACTGCAGGTGCTAGTGATGGGTACAAATTTAGAACTGTGTGATGAACTTGTCTTCTCTCAGAACTGTTGGTGTACCTCTGGGGCTCTGCAGACCCTCCTACAAGTCTAAATGTGAAGAGACCTTAAGCCAAAAGACACTTCCCTTGTGTTCCCATTGTCATTCAACAGCACAAATGGACTCTCAGGTGCTGGCAGAGACGCTCTGCATGGTGTACACATAAACACTGTGAAAACCTGCAGAGTGAAAACAGAAGATGATGCTCACTGAGAGAGAGTGATGGGCTCAGCATTGGATAGATGCTAATATGTCTCTCCTCTGCCCCTTCTCTGGGACCTCAGCCCATCCCCGATCGGCAGCCAAAGTCTTCTTTCTGAAGTGTGGGTCAGAGCACAGCCCTCTCCTGCCTGGCTCTTCACTGGCCTCCCATTGCCTCTGGAGTTATGTTCAAAGTCTTTCTGTTGATCTGGCTCCATCTCCATCTTCAGCTTTAGGTTTCATCCCCCTCCATCCCCAGAACTGCTCAGGTCTCCAAACCTTTGCTCCCTCTGCCTGGAGTATTTGTCTCTCACCTGGACAACTCCAATGTGTCTCTACCCCAGCTTGGCCACCACCCTCCATACCCACCCCACCCTGGCTGCATTAGATGCCCTGTGAGCCCCCGTTGTGGTCCCTAGCGGCAGTGCGGGGCACTCACGACGAGTCCCCAGGGCCTAGCACAGGCCCAGACACCTGGTTGAATGAATGAGAGCCTGCTTGGGCTCTAGCAGTTCAAGCGTGCCTCCTTCTGGGCGCTCTGGGGCTATGTCTTGACACCCAGGTCTGGCTTCACTGGCTCCAATGTGGCAAGTTCCAGAGCAGCCTACCTCGTAGGCCCCGGTTCTCCAAATGGACTCCACAGCAAAGTCCTTCTGGGATCTTTTCTGGATTCTCCCTCCAAGTCTATCCAGGGCAGGGCCTCAACAATCAGGCCCATCCTGGAAAAATCAGGGCCTCTAGCCGCCTCATAATTTGGAAAGCACACTCCTTCCATTTCCATGACCGAATGGCCACATCAGAGTGGGGCCAAGGTGAGAAAACCAAGAAAGCAAAGGAGTTTGAAAAACAAAAGAATAGTAATTTTCTCTTGCCATCTGCTGTCCATTTAGAGTTCCAGGAAGCAACCCGCTGTTAAGCTGTGCAATCTTTGGGGCCCAAACTATCTCACTGAGGACCCAGCAGAGGATGTAAAACCCTCTCCTGTCTGAGACTACCAAACCTAGAGCCTGTGTTGTTAAAGGACAGCCCGGGTGATGCAAGCCCTGTGCACCCTGCCTTAGGCTCCCATGCATGGCGTGACCGTTATGCTTGGAGCCAGCCAAGACAGGCTCCACTCCCTCTCTCTCTGGCCTCCCTAAATCAGATGGGGCAAGGCAGGGCCCCCAGAAGGCACAGAAGGGCCTGAGTTATATGGTACTGTACTTTCTTTGTGAGTAAACTTAATCTTACAGAAAAGTTGCAACTACAGTACAGAGAACATTTTTTCTCCTGAACCATTTGTGACTTGTCCACCTGGTGCTCCTCACCCCCTAATACTTGTGTTTCCTGCAGACAAAGACATTTTCCTATATAATCACAATACAGCTGTCAAAATCAGGACATAGACAAGTGTATTAGTTAGGGTTCTCTAGAGAAATAGAATCAACAGGGAACACTCACAAATAAAAAATTTATAAAAGTGTCTCATGTGACCGTGGGAACGCAGAGTCCAAAATCCGAAGGGCAGGCTGTGAAGCCGACGATTCCGATGGAGGGTCTGGACGAACTCCACAAGAGAGGCTCACCAGTTGAAGCAGGAAGAGAGTCTGTCTCTTCTGAATCCTCTTTAAAAGGCTTCCAGTGATTAGACTAAGCATCATTCATTACAGAAGACACTCCCCTTGGCTGATTACAAATGGAATCAGCTGTGGATACAGCTGACATGATCATGATTTAATTCTATGAAATGTGCTCATCGCAACAGACAGGACAGCACTTGCTCAACCAGACAAACAAGTACCACAACTTGACCAAGTTGACACATGAACCTGACCATGACAACAAGGATACATCACTACCATTTACTTTTCCAACCTCCATCTAGTTTCTCCAATTATCCCAATAATGTCCTCTACAGGATTCCATCCAGACTAACACTTTGCATTGTTCTGTCTTTTCAATCTCTTTCAGTTTGAACCAGTTCCATAGTCTGACCTTGACCTTTTGAAGATTACCAGCCCTTCAGTATGGGTTTCTTCAGTGTTTCTTCTTGATTACATTGGGTTATTCACCATCGGGAGGAATCTCATAGAAGCAGTGCTGCATTCTCACTGCTTCCCAGCAGGAGGTGCACGATTTTGATGTGCCCCATTATTGAGGAACTTCACTTTGGTCACTCAATTAAGCTGATGTCAACCAGGCTTCTTCACTGTGAGGTTACTGTTGTTTCTCTGGAATTAATCAATATTTGGTGGGAAGTACTTTGAAACAATGTAAATATCTCATTCCTCATGAGACTTTTAATATATCCCCCTATTTACTTATATTGGTGTATATTTGTGGTTTCCTATTTTATTTTGTGACTATCACTATTTTGGTACTCATATGGCCCCTGATTTGGCCAGTGGTTGAATCATCAAACTGGCTTCTGGTAATCTACTGACATGTCCCCATCATTCTTTGAGTTTTTCCTTGCTTTCGGAAAAAATGACTAGTTCCAGGATCATTTTCCATTTTCCCTGCCCCAGCCCTGGAGTCAGCTATTCCTCCAAGGTGCTCTGGCTCCTTTGAATAGAAAGTTGTATGTAGAAGCCAGCGCCTGGGTGCCAGGAGTGCTCAAGGTGTTGGAGGGGAGTTGCTGCTCCAAGACTCTCCCACTGACGGAGCTGGGGGATAGATGCACACAGTTATATCTGAATTTATATATCTTGAGGTCCACAAGTGCACACTGATAACTCCAATTTTAATGCAACACCATAGGATTCACTTTAGTTTCTCTCTCCATATTTGTAACTCCTTTTTTCAACAGTGAGAAACCTGGCTCCATTGTCCTAAGTCACTTATTTGACCCTGTATGTAATCAACTTCCCAGCTTCCATCTCTCTTGTGTGGATCCCCTCCTCCACCCACCTGGCTCCAACACCCCATGCAGAGCCTTCCCACCTGGAGGATGACCCCCCTACAAGCAGCTCCAAGCCGCTTCTCTAAGGATGCCCGCTCCCCACAGGGCTCTGACACCCCTTCCAGGCAGCACCCCTGGAGACACCCTGGTCCCCACTGGATTCTCCCTCAACCCACCATGGTCAGTCACCTCCTTTGCTCTGACCCACCTCGTAGCTTTAGGACAGGATTGTTGAGAAAGAGAAGGGCTCCTTCATTTTTCTTAACCAAAGATGCATCAAGTACATAAAGAGACAGAACCACAAAATAATCATAAAAATCAAATCATTCTGCGAAGGGTCCTCTCAGTTCTACTGTCTGGAGTGAACTGGCGTGGGATCAAATACTGGTACTGCCCCTTAACAACTGGGTAGCTTGGACAAGTCCTTTCAACTCACTGAGCCTCAGTTTCCTCAACTGTAAAGCAAGGAAAACGACAGCACTCCCTTCCTGCCACTGGTGTGAGGTCTCTATGAGCCGATGCCTGAGAAGGGCGCGTCCCCCACTGTGCCTGCCTAGGGGAATTGCTCCACAAACGCGAGCTGGGACAACTCTCCTGTCTTTCTCAGAATCCCAGAAAACGACGACTCCTTTTAGAAGGCAGGGCCAGGATGCTGGCTGGGTGGGTGGGGACACAGGGTGGGCGTTCCCTGGGCCCTGAGGCTCTGGGGCTCTGGGGCTCCCAGGCCTTCCTTCCTTTTGTCGTTTTTTTTTTTTTTTTTTTTTCCTTTTTGGCACTTCTGCAGCCAAATCTGGGAGGGTTTCCTGGACAGAGGCCTTTGAGGCTGCTGCCTTAAGACGTGCAGCTCAAGCCACAGTTGCCACTGCTCTCCACCGGCCCACGGCAGGCACAGCAGCAGCCCCAGCCGGCACAGCAGCATGGAGCTTTGGGGGACCTACCTGCTCCTCTGCCTCTTCTCCCTCCTGACCCAGGTCACCACCGAGACGCCAAGTTCCAAGGTCAAGAAGGCGGCAAATGTCAAAAAAGGTAAGGAGGCATGCCACAGCAAGGCTGAACCTTGAAAACACAGGTTGAGTGAAGTAAGCCAGACACCAAAAACAAATGTAGCATGACTCCGCGTTATGTGACATATCTAGAACAAGCGAATTCTTAGAGGCAGAAAGTAGATTAGAGGTTACAGGGGTCGGGGGGAGGGAGAAATGGGGAGTTGTGCTTCACAGGCACAGGGTTTCTGTTCGGGGTGATGAGAAAGTCTTGGTAATGGATGGGGGTGACGGAGGCACCACAGTGCAAATGTAATTATGTCATTGCTACCACTGAAGTGTATACTTAAAAATGGTTAAAATAGGAGAAATTTTGTGTTATATATATGCTACCATAATTTTTTTAAAAAGTTCTACTGACAGCAAAACTTTGGACATTATTTGGTTAACAGGTTAAAAAGATAAATGCCACATTCAAAAGAAAGCAAAAGTAAAGAGGGAGACAGGGCCCCTCCCCGTGTTCCAGAGAGCAGCAGGGTGCACAGGGGCCATCCCTTCATCTTCCTCCCTGATGGGTCCGGGATCTTTATAAAGAACTACCTGGGGCCTGGAGGGGGGATGGGGGGGATTGGGGGTGGGGGTGGGAGCGGGTCTCCAACAGCAGGGAATGCTGAGTATCAGAATTGGAAAGAACCTTCCAGATCATCTGAATTGATACCCGCCCCCACTCACAACATTGTAAAGAAACCAAACCTTTGAGTCTGTTGTCTGAGGCGCTGACCCTCATCAGGGTGAGCCTGACAGGCTGGGCTTTGTAATTTCTGAGCATCATTTCCCTCAACTTTAAAATGGGGATACCGATATTTGTTCAAAGGCATATGTCGAAGATGAGATGTTACAAAATATGTAAAAGTGCCTAGCCCAGCTCCTGGCACGTAGGAGATGCTTAATGCACAGAAAAATAACGGAACAAGTGAATTCTGAATTCCATAGTGTATCAGAGCCTTGGGGAGATAAAAATGTTCAAATCCAAGCTAATAAGCCGGAAACAGCTTTGCTCTCCCTCTGTCACCTCTGGGGTTTGGGGTGTCCTGCGGCTGCCTTGGCTGCTGTGAGAGCTGCCCCGCCTCAGTGAGGTCACCCAGGGCTGTGTTGAGACAACATCAGCGGAAGCCATGGCAATGAGCTGCTGCTCTTAGAGAGCCTGAGGGGAGGAGGGTGGAGACCTCTGCAGAGAAACAGGCGGCCTAGAGAGCACAGGGAAGGAGAGGGGACACAGGGCGCCTGCAGGCCCCTCCCTGAGCCTCCACTGGAAATGCAGCAGTTGCCCCTTGCCTGGGGACTAGTGAAGCACATAAAGGTACAACAGGATGGCGCAGCCCCACAAAGCTGTGACAAAGGACGAGGCTGATAAAAAATAATCTCCAGCATTCAATTTATGAGTGAACAAAGAAAAGTTCAAAATGGAATGGATACTATGCTGACGTTCGTTTTGAAAAAGAGATTTATATGGAAATACATATTGAATATACAAAAGATTTTTCTGGAAGGGTATCAGTGATTGCCTCTGGAAGAAAAACGGGGGTTGGGGGCAGTCTCAACTGGGGGGGAGATTTTAACTTTTTGAACTGTCTGGATTTTTTTTTTCTGCTATGCATATTTTCCCTCCAACAATATGTTTATAAAAAGGAGAAGACTCAAAATTATGCATGTTGTGTCCACAAGCACTAGCCATATTTGCCATCAAGGGACTGTCTTTATAAAGGACACAGGTCCAAAGGCAAAGAACAGAATTTATGAATGCGGAAAATAATTGCATTTCTCAAGTTCATGAAAGATGTTCTTTAATAATGTAAAAAAAAAAAGGAAGTCAGACCAGATGACGTCACGGTCTGTCCAGCTCTCACACCTGACCCTTGGTCCTCAGTGTTTCCGTGGGGTGCCCCACCAGGTCCAGGACTCCAGAGGCCCGCAGAATAGCTGGCAGGGCAGCTAGGGGGCACCCTGCCCAGTCCCAATCCTTTGCTGAAACCACCCCAGTATTCTGACTCAGCTTGGTTTTTCTTTCTTCTACCTGTGCTGACCTACACAACAAACACCCACAGAGCTTCCTCCGTGTGGGGGTCCATATTCTATGCTGAGCATATTGGCCAGGAAATACCAACTTTTTTCTTAAGATGCAAATAGTCCACTTTGGTGCTTCTCACTGAGGCTTCAGCATCATCTGGGGATATGTTAAAATCCAGGTTTCTGGGCCCCAGCCCTAGAATTGCCAGCTTTGGAGTGAACCCAAGCACCTGCCTTTTCCATAAATCTCCCATGACTGCGACTGAAAATCACAGGAACAATCTCTGTTTGGAGACTGATGTACAAAAGGTGTGTGTGTGTGTGTGTGTCTGTGTGGTGGGTGGGGTGGTGGTGGAAGGGGCTGGCCATGCCCTTGGTGCTTGAGCTGAGTGGTGGGGAACAAGTTGGCAGGACTGGTGAAAGGAGAAAGAAGAGCGTGTGCCCAGCCCCCGGCCCCTGCCCTGGTCCCCAGAGTGGGGTGAGCAGGGGAGAGCCCAGGGTGCTTCTGAAGCATCTCTTGTGGTGCCAGGTGTGGCCCTAGCCACTGGATGGGGGACAAGTGGAAGTGAGGCCTGCAGGAGGATTGGGGGTGAGGAGAGCCTCAGGATCCATGTGGCCGTTCCTGACAGAAAAGCAGCCACAGAAGGCGGCCAGAAGTGGGTAGGATGGCCAAGTGGTGGGGGCGGGGATGGGGGTCATGGGCCCTTAGAACAGGGGACCTGGAGGGTGACCTTCCAATAATATGCTTCAGGAATCCGTGGCTCGGGGACAGTGAGGGCAGCATGAGGGCTTCTTGACTCCTAGCCCAGGGTCGTACAGCATGCCCCTTGGGGGTCCCCTCCCTCCTCCCTTCCAATGGCTGTTTGTATATTGGTCCTTGGCCAGTCTCTGGGAGATCCTTGGTACAAATGACAAAGGGTACATCCTCTGAGTTGACAAGTCATAGAAAGACCTGGGGGGAGAAAGCATGGGCTTAATATGGGCCCCTGCTTGGCCCCTCAGTTGGGTGCCCTTGTGCAGTGCCCAGCGTGCACAACCGCACATGGCATCCCATGCTGGTGCAAGTGGCTGGGTCCTGACGCTGTGACCCTGCTGAGACAGAGCCCCGTTGTGATGCACACATGGCCCTGCAAGGCTAGTTTGCCAGCCCAAGCCCTCCCTGCTTTCTCATCTGGGTGTTGTTTTTCTCATACTTGATAAGTTACATCACCATTTTCTATCCCATTACTGTGAATAAGTATGTTTCTGCCCCCCGTTTGTGGCCTGCATTTCCTTTGCAAAGTCAGCTTGGGTGGATAAAGGCTGTGATCTCGCCCCCCGTGAATGTGGGCCTTACCTGGGCACAGCTGAATGGGCTAGGGAAGCGTTTCCCCACCCTCCACCCCCCAGCTGGGGACGGCCCTTCCTGAAGCTCCCGTGGTTTCGGAAAGACTGGGGTCCTCCCGCACAGCTTCCTCTATTCACATACAGAAATGTTTCCCCACCTGCCTCCGCCTCGTGCACACCACGGGCTCCCAACAAGGGCGCCTGTGCTCAGAGGACTGCTCAGGTTAGGAGTGTGTGCTCTCCCGGAGGAGGGCGGAAGCCAGGCTTTGGAGCCCCGTGGACCTGGGCTCCAGGCCAGCCCTGCCAGCCACTGCTCTGTGATCTGAGGCAAGTTGCCTAAACCTGGCCTCAGCTTCCTCATCTGTGCAGCGGTGGTGGTGTGGACCCATTCCCTGTGTCAGAGGGCTGATGTTGAGCATCAGATGTGAGGGCAGGTGGAAAGGTGCAGCCCCGGGCCCAGCCTGCAGGGGACACTCCATAAAAACCAGCAGCCGGGTCCCCTCCTCACTCCCATTATTGGAACTGAGGTGGGTAGGCATCCTGCGCCCGGCACTCAGTCCTCATCAGGGTCCTTTGACACGGGGCTGTGATTAGCACGTTTTTCAGATGAGAAAACTGAATTCAGGGAGCTCCTTGCTCCCAGTCACCCACTCCTGGGCTGCCCTGTTCTGCTGCTTGGCTCGTCTGGAGCGCCCACCCTGCCACTCAGAGTCTTGCTCCTCCAACCTGGGGAGGGGGACCTGTGGGGCGTCAGAGGCCCCCCGGTCCTGCTTCCTGTGCTCTGATCTCCTTTGGAGCTCAGTGGGGGGTGTTTAGGAGTCACTGAAAAGTCTGCCTACACCTCCCACCGCACCCCTGCCAAATCCCAGCCCCACCTCACCCCCCAGCAACAATCCCAAACAATTGCAGTACAGGCCTCCCTCTAGCATGAGCAAGTGAAGGATGGACTCCCCCTGGAAAAGGAGAATCAGCAGCGATAGTAAGACTACCACCAGCTGGACAGAGAGGGAAGGCCAAGATTTCGAGGGGAGTCCTTTCCCCTTGCCTCTCCGTGGCTGCCGGGAGGTAGGCCCCTCCCCACTCAGTGCCTGCCCCACCCCAATCCCTACGGCCTTCCTCATATGTTTGTGATTGTCTCCATTTCCCCCTGACTTCATCCCAGATGTGGTGAGCCCCAAGATGTTTGAGGAGCTCAAAAGCCAGCTGGACAGCCTGGCCCAGGAGGTAGCCCTGCTGAAGGAGCAACAGGCCCTGCAGACGGGTGAGTGCTTCCCAAGGGGGCAAGGGGATGCATGGTGCCTCTTTGGGTGATCAGAGAGAGGGGCTCAGGTGGACAGCAAACTGGTGGCGGGGCCCAGGCCTTCTTAGGCCGGCCCTCCCGAGCCTATTCCTCTCAGGGAGATCCTCTGACCTGTGTCTGCAAACCGCACCCAGGCGTGCACAGTCAAGTCTCCGGCCACAGCTGGGTGGTTGGAAGTGGGAATGTCCCAAGAGGACACAAGACTCTCCAACAAGAATCTGCCACAGCCCACTGGAAGCCTGAGGCCCCAGGGTGCTCCATGGAGCAGGGGTAGCGAAGCTTCCGGGAGAGAGCCTCTGCTCTGTTACCTCCTGCAGCCCTGCAGGTCACGTTAGCTTCACACCCGCCCTATGTGGCAGCAACTTTCCTGATGCTGACTCACTTGGTCCTCATAATTAAGCTGAGGCAGGACTTATCAACCGCATTTTAAAGACGGGGAAACTGAGGCATAGAGCAATCCTATACTTTGCCCATGCTCAACCAGCTGGTTAGCAGCAGAGCAAGATTTGAACAGACAGCCTGCCCCATGCTGTGTTGGGTATTGAGAGAGCTGGGCTTCGTGCTCCTTGTTTCTGTATTAACCAGCTAAGGGAGGCTGGACAAAATTAGGTGCCGCGGAGCCTGGGTCACAGATGACCATGGCCAGCTGCCCCCAGCACTGCCTGGCCAGCCCACTGGGCAACTTATTCTCCCGTCTGTCATACTCCTTTTTTATTGTCTCCATTCTACATACACCTCAAACTCACCTACCCCTACACCCCCTTGCCCTCCAGCCCCTGGGGAGCATAGAATAACCGCAGGATTACTTCCACGTAGCTTGCCAGTGCCTGCGCTGTTCTAAGCACTGTATGTCAGCAGCAGCCTGTGCAGGGGATCCATCACCGCATCCCACCCCATTTTCTACCCAGAGCCTAAATACTTTGCCCTCTGCCGTGCTGCCTCCCAAACCCTCAGCCAGGAATACCCTCAGCTCCTCCTTAGAAAATTGACAAACCTCCTTGAACCCACTCCCACCTTCTCACCCTCTAACCACAAGGTGCACCCTCTCCCCGGCCCTCCCCTCCCTTTCCTGCCTCCTCAGGAACCTCACCCAGTCCGAGATCCTCTCTCTTTTCCAGCATTCACAGATCCTCAGGCCTTCTCCCTCTTCAAAGGAAAAATCTCTGTGGAGCGCTCATCCTCTCCTCGCCACATACTGAAAAGTGCTGTGGGTACAGACGGTCACCATTCTCTCCCCTCCCACTCAATCCCCGGCCCACTTCAGGCGGGCTTCTACTCTCTTTGATGCACCCAAAGGTTCATTCGGGCCCCCACCCCTGGCCTCCATGCCACCAACTCCCATGACTTACTTCTCACCAGCATCTGCCCGTGATGCCCAGTTCTCCCTTCTTGAAACACTCCATCCTGGGCCTCGATGGCCCCGGATGCTTTTGTTCATTTTCCTGTTGCCTGGCCATCCTTTCTCAGCTTTCCTGCAGGTTCATCTTTCTCCACCTGGCCATGAAGTTTTGTAGTAACCTGAGGCTTTGTCCTAAGACTTCTTCTCCCTCTACTCTAAGCTTGTCTTCCCAGATCTCATTTCCATGTCTGGATTCCATTGTTTTCCACAGACCCATGATCCCTAAGTTTGCATCTCTGTGGAGCTGC
The DNA here is from genome assembly GCA_004026745.1 of Myrmecophaga tridactyla. Taxonomy (NCBI): domain Eukaryota; kingdom Metazoa; phylum Chordata; class Mammalia; order Pilosa; family Myrmecophagidae; genus Myrmecophaga; species Myrmecophaga tridactyla. Next base: position 11,256 of record PVIY010040347.1, read on the forward strand.
AGGATGTCTCTTCCCCACTTCCTCCTAAATATCTCAGAAGCTCCTCAAATTCAAACTATTCAAGGTCAAATTCATGACCTTCCTTGTCAAACTGGGCTGCTTCCAGCATCTGTCATCCACCCTGTTATGAAAGTCAGAAACCTGGGTCAGCCTTGCAGGGCCAGGACTAGGGTGAGGAGAGGGTGGTGTTCACTCCCAGGTGCCAGCCCTCCACTTGCTCACCCTGGAGGATGAGTGCCACCTGGAATTCATGCCCCAGGTGCCTCATTTGCCTCATCCTAATCCCAGCCCTGCAGCCCTGACACATCTTCCTTCATCCTCCAAATCCAAGTACTATCAAGCCCAGCTGAGTTTCCTTCCTAATTTTTCTCAACTCCATCTATTGCTCTCCATTTCTACCATAACTATCCTAATCTAATTGACAATTCTATTTCTGAAAGTGGACTGTTACAAAAGCCTAAAAATCTAATTGACATTCCTGGATCTATTCTTTTAGAAAAAAATCATCTTTAAAAATATAATTTGGATCACGCTTTTCCCCCATCTTAACTCTCTCAATGGCTTACCTCTTTGCTTTCAGTATAAAGTTGGATAAGGTGCTGCATGGTTTGGCCCATTCTGGCTCTCTCCCTTTTGCTCACTGAGCTCCAGCAACACTGGTCATCCTTCTGTCCTCTACAGTGCCACATTCAGTCCCTCCCATCACAGGGCCTTTGGACATGCTCTTGTCAGCTTGAATCACTCCCGCAGGACCCACTTAATAAACACCTCTAGCATTACCTTCTTGGGGTGCTGGTGGGGGGAGGTTATCTCTGATCCACTATCTGAATCCCCTGTCTAGTTATAAGTTCTCACAGAACCATATTCTTTCCTTCATCATATTTATCAGATTTATCCCAGTTTTAAATGATGTACTCATGTGTTGATTTATGCCTGCCTTCCCTACCCAGTATGAGCTCCATGAACACAGGGACCATACTTGCTTCTGATGGTCACTGTCTGTTCCATCACTCTGCCTGGCACAGTGCCTGCCACATACCAATGCTCAATAAATTTCTGTTAAAGAAAGGAAAGGAGGAACAGGGAAAAGGAGAGCGGGAGAGAGGACAAACACATGACAACTCTGGACATCTTGCTTAACATGGCAGGTGTGAGGGTGGGGAGGACTCTAGAAAGGGAGGGTATACCAGGGATGTTTTTGGCTTCAAGTAATAGAAAACATAACAATGGCTAAACAAAACATGAGCCTGGAACAGGTAGCTGTGAGCTTTTGCTCAGTAGTGTCATCTCGTGGTCCCAAGATGGCTGTCCCAGCTGTAGGCATTATGACTGCCCTCAAAGCAAGAAGGAAGAAGGGCAGCCCACTTATCAGGAAAGCAAAGGTCTTCCACTTACATCCTATTGAAAAGAACTCTAAAAAAAAAAAAGAACTCTACCATAAGGCCACCTGTAGCTTCAAGGGAATGCAAAGATGCAGCTTTTCTGGCCCCCATAGTGGAGACAGACAAGGGAGAGGGGTCTGGGAAGACTGGTTGGGTCAGCCGACAGAGTCTGCCACAGAGGGAATGTTTAGAGTGAGCACTATGCTACTCTAGGACTCAGTTTCCTCAGATGTAAAGTGGAAGGGCACAGGGATAGACTGGCAGGGCAAGCTCTAAGTTCCCTCTCATAGCTAAGCTATGTGTTTGTGCAAAGTTAATGCAACCCAGAGGCCACTTGCCCCTGGAGGTGGGGTGAAGTGGTGCGGGCCTCCTTGCCCAATGTGGTACGTGGAAACCCAAAGCATCTCCTTCCGTGTCTGCTGATTCCCGGGAAGTTCACGGTCACCTTAGAGATTATCTCCCTTTCATCGTCCTCTCCAACCCCATTAATCACCTTGTCAATAAACCTGCCCAAAGCATTTCTGAGCTCTGTTGACCTAACCAAAGGGATGAGGGAATCAGGGATTGGGGGAGGGTTGGGTTATTCTGCTCCACGCACAGCCTCCCTCCACCTGCCCTATCCCTCCCCTAGTCAGCAAACATGTGAAGTACCCACCCAATACATCTCTGCCAGGCACAAGGGAGGCAGGGGACTTAGCCAGCACCCTGCTTTCCAGAGCCTCATAGATACATGGAATTGATCTGTTCAGTTGAGCCCTTGAAGGATGTGCAGCAATTACAGACGATAAAGAGGGATTCTGACTAGAGGGTATGGTAGAAGGTAGGGAGGTGGGCACACATGAATCAACAGGATCATGAATAGTTGCAGAAAGAAAATGTTGATAATGATAACTTAATGATTAAGTAACATTCATTGAGGACTATGGACGTATTAGAGGGAGTGTTGCAGCTGGGGTTCCTGGGTAGCAAGCCTAAAATGGAATTTAGCTGGCAGGCAGTTTATTAGGGAGTACCCTTGGGATCAGCACCCCTGGAAGGGAAAGGAAAGAAGGAAGCAGGAGTAGGCAGAGAGAGCATCCACACAACAATCTCAATGAAAACCTTAGCTGAGCACAGATGGTGAGCTGATGATAGGGTGATGATAGTCTGGAGTTGGGGCAACAGGGCTGGTGGGCCAGGCTGTGGGTGCAGGCTGCCCTGGGAAGTGGCCCTGGGAAGGGCTCCCTCCACTGAAGGCCATCCCTGAAAGAAGCTGACAGCAGAGGATGTCTTCCTCTTCCTTTGGCACTCCCAACATCTAGGGTAGAAAGTCTGTCATCCTCAAAAGGGGAGGAGGCAGCAAGTCTCAGTGTCTGGGGCAGGAAGGAAGGGCAGTGCAGGAGAAGCTTGGATAAGATGCAGGACAGTACGAGGAACAGCCTCTTGACTTGGGGCGCAGTGTGTAGGCAAGGATGCCCCTGGAATGCTTCCAGTTTACACTTCCAGGATGTCAGATGCCCACAGGAGCACGGGGGTGTTACTCCTTCCATATTTGTGGAGTGAATGTGTGAGATGACAGATGGCAAGGTGGAGTGCAGGCTCACCCCCAACATTTTCAGGGTATTTCTTATAAATCAAGCTAAAAAACAAAGTAAAAACATGTTCTAGCCTCTACCCCCCCCACCCCCCAAATTAACCAAATAAACCTTCATCACAACCTGTGAGCCAAAGTACAAATTGAGAATTCTTGGACTCCTCAGAGTTCCATGCCTGCAGAGCTGGCCCCATAGCCTGTCCCAGTCTGTTACCATCTCCCCTCTGTCTGAGAAGCCTTGCAGTCTAAGCTCCATCTTCACACTCTACACCTCAGCCAATCCTCTGGAGCAGCTGTAGGGAGCCTGCTTGGGTCTCTTGGGCAGGGAATCTGCGTCTTGGATATCTGTGGGCCCAGTAGACTGTTTTTCCTTAGGGAGGGGTGTGGTCAGAGGAAAGCCAGAGTGGGTGGCTCCAGTTGGGCTCCCTGGGAAGCTGACTGGGGGGTGGAATCATTAGGACATTTATTAGGGAAAGCCCTTGGTCCACACCTGTGGAGGGGAAGGAAGCAGGAGTGGGCACAGGGTTGGAGTAGCTGCCAACCAGGGCTGGGGAGCTAGAAGGCCCCTTCAGAATTATCCAGCCTTGGGCAGAGATGACCCGGCTTTACTCTACCACATCCTCGGGCACTGGATGGGGCTGCCCTGGGAGAGTGCCCTTTGGACTTTGGACTAGGCAGCTCTGCAGCCAACAGGGCTGACCTAACTCCCAGCAGCTGCTGACCACCAGGACCTCCATTGAATACCCCTCAGCAGGGTCAAAAGTAGTGGCATGGTCAGGACCTCTCTGGCCTGGGTTAGGGGCTGTCCTGGACCCCTGGGATGGACTGGGTGGGATGCAGGATGGTGGGTCGGTGGAGGAGGTTGGTTCTCTGGCTCCTGAACCCCAGGGGCCTTCACTGATGGCCATTTCTTCTCCCTCCCTCTCAGTCTGCCTGAAGGGCACCAAGGTGCACATGAAGTGCTTTCTGGCCTTCACCCAGGCTAAGACCTTCCACGAGGCGAGCGAGGACTGCATCTCGCGCGGGGGGACCCTGGGCACCCCGCAGACGGGCAACGAGAACGACGCCCTCTACGAGTACCTGCGCCAGAGCGTGGGCGACGAGGCCGAGATCTGGCTGGGGCTCAACGACATGGCGGTGGAGGGCTCCTGGGTGGACATGACCGGCGGCGTCATCGCCTACAAGAACTGGGAGACGGAGATCACCGCGCAGCCGGATGGCGGCAAGGCGGAGAACTGCGCCGCCCTGTCCGGCGCGGCCGCGGGCAAGTGGTTCGACAAGCGCTGCCGCGACAAGCTGCCCTACATCTGCCAGTTCGGCATCGTGTAGCCCCGGCCGGGGGACCGTGGAGGAGGGAGGGGGAAGGCGGGTCCGGAGGCAGGGCGGGGAGGGACCTTCCAGCCCCGGCCCCTCGCTCCGCGTCCAGGCACCCTCCGCGCGCCCGGAGCCTCCTTATGCAAATAAAGTAGCTTCCGGAGAGTCGCTGTGGTCTGTGCTGGTCCGCGGCGGCGGGGTGACTTCCAGGCGCCTGGTCCGAAAGCCCTAGGGGGGCATGTGTAGAAGGAGGCAAGCTGGGCGGGCAGACGCCCTCACATCACCAATGGATGCTGGACGGGAAGAAAGAGACCGGGACTAAGGAGAGGGAGGAGGAAAAGAAAAAGTGAGAACTCTGGTCTTTTTTAAAAAAATTATTTTCACATAATTTCACAACATTTTTCCATATTTTTATTTTTTTTCTGAACCATTTGAAAATAAATTGCAGACGTGATGTCCCTATTGCCCCCCATACTTCAGCATGCATTTCCAGAAAACAAGGCCATTTTCTTTCTTTCTTTCTTTTTTTTTCCCGCATGGGCAGGAAACCCTGTCTCCAGCATGGCAGGCAAGAACTCTACCTGCTGAGCCACTGTGGCCCACCCCAAGGCCATTTCTGAGTAAGCACAGCACTGTAATCAAAATAGGGGAATTAACACTGATACAACCAAACTACACAGACCTTATTCAGGTTTCTAGGTTTCTTTTCATAGAACCTGCTTCCATCTGTTTGAGCCCCAGCTCCAGGGGAGGGGCACCCCATCCCTTGCCCCCTCCTGTTGTGAGATGTGCTGGAATGGAGGTTCCTGCTGCTGGGGAGTCATGGGTTTCAGAGCAGAGGTTGCCCACAGGAATTCAGGCAGATAAGACCACCCCTGCTTCGCCAGTGCACCCTGGGGACTGGTCTAGGAACCAAATCTGACAGGTGCCTGACTGGTGTGTTCCAGTTCCTTCCCCTCTTCACAGAAAGCTGCCTGTTCCTTGTTAGCAATAACAGCTACTATTCGTTGAGTCCACTATATTGCAGGAACTTTAAGTATGATGTCTTATTTAATCCTATCTACCCAGGACAAGATGTGTTATTATTCCCATTTTAGAGAAAAGGAAGTCAAGGCTCACTGAACTTAAGGACTTTCCTCTGTTACTCATCAGGAAGTAGCAGAGCCAGGCATTAACTCAAGGGCCCTGGCCTTTCCACAACCAATGAAATGCTTGCTTTACATTACTGGAACTTTCCTGAAATAAAACATCAGAGAAGTGGCCTAGTGATCCCCAGAGGTGATTGGCTAGTCCCCCAGTTTCCTGGCCCATTCAATCATGTAGATCCAGCTCTAATGACTCCTCCTTGGGAAATCTTTATCCCATCAGCCATGGCCATCTCTCTGCGTTTGGACTTCTACAGCACATTTTCCTTCTTGGTTATCCTTTAGTGTGTCTTGTCTTCTGTAATAAATTGATGATAGATTTGATAAGGATAGCATGGGCTGGGGAAAGCAGCTTGCTGTTGCAGCAATGATCTGGGCTCATAGTTCATACCAGGCTGTATGCTTGGCATTGTCACAGAAAGCATCTTCCGTAATTCAACAATTACAGGAGGATTTGGCGAGGTTCAAATCGTAAGTGAGGAAATGAAGACTCAGAGGTTAATCAATTTCTTCATGGTAGTCCACCTAGTGAGAGGCAAAGCTGAGATTCAAATCTAGGTGTTGTTAACTCTTAGTCTTGGGGTTTTTCTACCCCACATTCAGCTTTCTAGCAGGATAAAAGTGGCCAGGGATTATTCAAAGTCCCTGTAGTGGTGACTGCCAACAAGAGAGCATTCATGCTTCTGTGTATGAACATGGGTCCTGGTGGAGAGGCAGCGGCTGTGGCACCCTTTGGCCAGGCTGCGAGTACTGCCCACCTTCCAACAGCAGGTGGCAGTGCGAGCAAGAGAACTGTTACCTACGTTTTAGTCACTAATGAGCTTATATTTGAGACACAAACTTGCAGAATTCAAACTGGGACACACCTATCCTTGTCCATATTTTAAATTTTGACATTTTATTCATCATGGATTTTTTTTGCATTAATTTTGATTTAAAAATATATTGCTTTCAAATATTATTTATCTTTATTGAATTTTTTGGCATCCCCTTAAATTTTGTACCCCAGGTGACTGCCCCACTCAACTTACTGGCCTCACCTTCATCCTAGCCCAGTCTGGAAGTACCCATGAATTTTCCAAGGGGCATAGGAATAATGATAGTCTTAAGGGGCTCACTTTGTAAATCCTCAACTTTTATCTTAGTCTGTACTGGAATTGACCTGTTTGAGCACAGGCCTGGGGTTGAGGCCTGCTTTCCTATCTCCTCTTTCACAATCACCATTTTCCTTTTTCATAAAAAGAAAAGCCAATTCTTATCCATCTGTGCATTGCCCTGGTGTGTAAAAAGCTTTGGGGATGCCAAAGGGACAATGTGAAATATTGGCCTAAGTGTGGAGAAGTGAACGACTGGGTAAAAAAAAATCCTTCAGCAAACACAGTGATTTCCAGTTCTTTGCTTTTAACAGCCTAATCAAGTTTTCAGCCTGGTAGATATGTAAAATAATTTTCAATAATGAGCTTTTTTATTCTGTAGCTTAAAAGTTCAAGTACTGTGACAACACTGTAACAACTTCTTTCAGTCTCCTCCACTTATTTATCTGAATAACTCTAAAAATAAAGAACAGGAATAATTTTGATGCCAAACCCTGTTTCAGGTTAGTATACATGAATCAATTAAAAAAAAAAAAGCCCCATCCATCTGATTAAGAGATTCATGCTTAAATGTGTTTATAAAAATATGTAATATATTTGTGATGTTTTGATCAATTGTGTACTAACAATAATTGTGTTGGGGGAATGCTAGCAAAATAAGTTTGAAAAGCATTGGCCAAAACCCTTTCTCTGAGAAAGTGCTGATCTTAGCATTTGAAAGGTGAGACCCACTGAGCAACAGCAGGTGGTTCTGTCAAGGAGGCACTTCTCTCTGTCCCCTGTGGTCCTCGCTAATGTTCTGGAGCCATGTGCTCAGACCCCTGTGGAGCCTCGCTCTCTCCTCTTCCCATCGCCTCTGCTGCTTCTGTTCCTCTTCCTCTTCCTTTCACAACTAGCCATTCCTTCAGCCTTCCCCATCTTTGCCAATCCCAGGCAACGAGAGAGGTGGAGGGAGGAAGTATAGATGGAAACACCCAGTGTAGAGAGGGTGTGCCCTGGGAGCCCTAGAGCACTGGCTATGGCACTCGAAGCAGGCAGCTGCAGCATCTCGGCCCCCAGTTTATCTGCAAAATGAGGTTCAGATTAGGTTCTAAGACTTGTGAATTCAGGATTCTACCTGTCCATAGGAATGGTTTTGTAGAATCTTTTCGAGTTGAGAAAGCTGGTGGTTGTTTCCTCTGTCCAGGCAAGTTTCATCCCCTGCATTGCCCATCTCCTTTTCTGCAGTGCTAACAGATTTTTGCGCGCTCTCTCTCTCTCTCTCTTGACTCTTAGACCTGTACAAATCCAGATGCCTGGTGGACAATGCCACCTAGAGGTACTCAGGCACCTAAGTCAACATGTTCAAAAGGGAAATCAGTGTCTTCCACTCATGTCTGCTCCTCTTTCTGAGTTTACCATCTCCATGGCAGGTCCCCATCTACCCAGACACCCAAGCCCCAAACCTGTGGGGATCACAGCACTTCAGTGTTTGTCACACTTGAGATCTAAATAGTCATGAGGGCTCCATGATTTTACCTCTGTGGTGGCCAATTTCATGTGTCAACTTGGCTAGGTTACTGTGTCCAGTTGTTTGCTCAAGCAAGCACTGGCCTGATTGTTACTGTGAGGGTATTCTGAAGGTGGATTTAAATTATTAATCAGTTTAGTGCATCTAGGGGTGATTATACCTATGGGTGATTACAACTACAATCAACAAAGGAGATTGCCTCCAGCAAGGAGTAGAGTCTTCTCATCCAATCAGTTGAAGGGAGAATGGAAGATTTCAGCAATGAGAAAGAAGAGTTCCTATCTCTACTTCAGCCATCCAGCTTCTCCTGAGGAACTCAATGTCACTTTCACTGGAGCTTTCAACTCGTGGCTTCTCTTGGGGAATTCAATTTCACTTTCATGGAGTTTCCAACTTGTGGCTTGCCTTATGGAATCTGGATTTGGTAATCTCCACCATCATGTGAGCCAATTCTTGTAATAAATCTCTTTATATTTACACATATGAATATGTGTGTGTGTGTGTGTATGTCAGTTCTGTTTCTCTGGACAATCCTAATACAATCTTTCAATTAACTCTCCAATCTGTCCCCTCCTCTCTAGTTCCACTGCTACTGGGCCTAAGTCTCTTGTTTCAACCAATGCAACAGCACCCTTCCTGGTCTCGGTCTCCCTACCTTTTCTCATGTCTCTTCCACCCACCCTAAAACATAACCTGTAGTACATAACAGTAGTTGTATGGTAGAGAAGGGCTGGTTCAAGCCTTGGAGTTGGACCATGGAATATGATCTGAGGGATGTCAACTCTTCCTCCCATACACACAACACACATGACATACACATCTCTGCTTTATCTGAAAACATTTTCATAGTTGTGTGTCCCTGATGCCTTAAATCTCCAGGTGATAATTCCCCTCTGCCCCCTATTTTTTGGTTTTGGCAATCAATTTCTTTTCTTTTTCTTATTATTTTTTAAAATTTCTCTTTAAAATATGGAACACTTCACGAATTTGCATTTGCACAGGGGCTATGCTAATCTTCTCTGTATCATTCCAATTCTAGTATATGTGTCGCCGAAGCAAGTTACAATTTCTTTTCTTTTTAAAAAAATGTTATTGTGGTAACATATCTATATATAACAAAATTTCCATTTTAACAAATTTTTTTTAGTATTTAGTTCACTGGCATTAACAGATAATTCTTCCTTTGATTTTTACTGTGCTAAGAGAAAATGGAGATATTAATAAAAACAGAGAAAAACCAAGTTTAATCTCTTAACATGTGCTGGACAGCGACCCAGAAGCCCCTTATTCTTTGCTCGGCAACAACCCAGAAGTTATCTCATTTAGAATTCATAATAACGTAAAAGGGAGGTACTACAGAGAGGTTGATTTTTCTGAGAACACTCAGTGATGGGGCTGGACTTCCAGTGCAGGTCTGTTGAGCTCCAAAGTCCACATGCCATCTGCTATATACTGAGTCCTTCTGAATCTGGAAGAAAGTTTTCAGGAGTTTCATGATGTGATTGTACAGCTGATTGGCATGGAGGTAATGAAAAAGGAAGCTTTGTTAAAAAAAAGGAATTGACAGAGAGGTGTATTGGTGTGTGTTTGTGATCGGCTGGGGTGGGGGCAGGAGGAGTAATCCTTTAAAACAAATTTTGCTTTTTCTCAAATTTTCATGGGCTATTTCTGAGGCCTATTTCTCTGCTTTTCATGGATGACTCATTTAAGAGCATGGTTTATCGATGCTTCTCTCAAGCTAAATTCATGACACAACCTATAAAACAACTAACCATTTTTTCCACTAGAATGCACTGTTGTTTCAGGCAATGTGAGAATGCTGAGAACACAGTCAGGCACAACATCTCAAAGATTAATCCAATCTTCAGATGAAGAAACAGAAACAGAGGACATTAAGTGATCAGCCAAGAACATGCAGCATGTTAGTGAATGAACCCAAGAATTTCACTTTCCTTATTAGAAATCCACTTCATGCAAATTCAAGTTTACCATCCCTCTACATAGCCAACTGGTTAGTACTGAGTGCCTACCCTGTGCTGAGCACTCCACCAGGATTCTGTCTCAAAGCACTAGCAGGACACCTGGCATTTTAGGGAACTCCAGGACAAAGGGTGGGGCCTCGTTTTGTCCCTCAGAGCACCTCTCCTGTTTTGCAATGTAAAGACTTGGGAAATATTAGTAGGAAAATATGTTTCAGATGAACAAATGCAAGCCAAACAGCTGAGTCAAGGTTAAATTTGGAAATTAAGATTTCCTTCAGTTAATCACCAAGTTTAACCAGGAAACCTGAAACCAGGTCTAAGTTATTAATGTCAATGACACAGGGTCAGGAAGAAACCCTAGAAATCCCAGCTTAATCACTTTCTAGTCCTATGGCCTTGCGAAGTCACATGCTCTGAACTGTGGTCTCTTCATCTGCACGATTTGAAATGGGAGAATGGAGCAACAAAGCCAAGATCACAGACAGAGAAGCTGAAGACAAATTTCATGGCCTCACATGTCAGCCATGGCTGGCTTGTCTGTGGTAACCATAGTCTCTTCAAATCACATGTGAATTATTCTCTCCGAGTTTTGGAGAAGGTGGCAAAATCTCTGGGAACTGGTAGTTTCTCCAGTTGATTTCAATGTGAGGTGTAGAGAACTGCTGGCTTAGGTGAAGTCAATTGCCTATTAGCTTATCCTATTAGGATTATAGAAGAAACCCATCAACTAGAGACTAGGTCCTTCAATGGCTGGCCTTAGTCTGAAATTCTAAGTACTGAGCAGTAGTACCATGCACTATACTCAGGACTGGCTAAAATCAGATTGGTCATTGTTTTATATTAACTTTGAGAAGAAGGAGAGGTTGAATTTGAGGGACATGGTATAACAAGTTAATTATCAGTAGGAAGTAGGTGGCTGTATCAGTTAGGATTAGGTTTGACTGCATTTAATGGAAAATCTAAAACAAGAGCTTAAACAAGATAGAAGTCCAGAGATAGATAATCTAATGCTGGGATGGCATCTCCATGATCACAAAGGATCAAGCTTCCTTTCATATTTCTGTGGTATTATCCTAGGATGGGGCTTCCATCTTTGATGCTACCTTATGGTCTATAATGGCTGCTGGAGCTCCAGCCATTATATCCACATTCCAGGCATGAAATAAGAGTAAAGGG
>PVIY010040348.1:0-22481 GCA_004026745.1 Myrmecophaga tridactyla
ACCCAATGATACTGAGGGACTCTGGTGCTGAGGAATAGTGCCCAGTGTAGGGGGTTGAAGGGGCCCCTTCAAGATCTGTCCACATCCAAACTCCCAGAACTTGTGAATGTCACCTTATTTGGAAAAAGTGTCCTTGCAGATATAATTAAGCTCAAGATCTTGAGATGACATCATCCTGAATTATCCAGGTGGCCCTAAATATGCTTCTGTTTGAAAGATGATCTCTATGGACACATATTTAAGCTCAATCTCTACTATTGTGTCCATTACTTGTCAATCCCATCCAGTGAATTTGTGATTTCAAATGTTGTATTTTTCAGGTTCACTATTCCCATTTAGCTCCTTTTTACCACATGAAATTCTCAATCTCTTTAATCACTAGATTTATATTTTTGTAGATTCTTTAATATATTTATCAGAAATATTTTAAAGTATATTTCTAATAATTCCAACATCTGGGTCACTGTGGAGCTATTCCTATTAATTAAAGTTTTTCCCTTGGTTTTGGGTTACATTCTCCTGCTTCTTTGTACTTTTTTTTTTAATTGAATTCTGGGCATTGTCTCTAGGAAGGCCTTATATCAGAAACTTAGTTATTTTAGATTGTTTTGCCCACATGTCTTTAATTACTTCAAAGCTAGGGTTGGCAATCTGTGGCCCACAGTTCAAATCCAGCTCATAGCATACTCTTAGCCAATGAGCTAAGAATGTTTTGTTGATGTTGTTCTTTTCATTTTAAAGTGTTGTTAAGAACAAAGAAGAATATGCAACAGAGATCATATGTGGCCTACAAAGCCTAAAATATTTACTGTCCAGCCTGCTACAGAAAAAGTTTGCTGATACTGCTTTAAAGAAAAATATATTTTCATGCTTACCTGGTTATTGTTTGTTTTTCAGCAGTAGCAAAGGTTTCTCACATCTTTCTACAGCTTAATAACTTATATTTTCCTGATAGAGTAATGAAGTTGTGCATCTTTTCACATATTTATTGGTTATCTGGATAAGCTCTTACTTGGAGTTTCTTTTAAAATCACTTGCAAATTTTTCCTTTAGGTTGTTTGCCTTTTTGTTGATTTGTAGGAGTAATTTATATATTCTGGATAAGAGCCCTTTGTTGGTTAAATGTATTACAAATATTTTCTCCCACTGTATGACTTGACTTTTCAGTTTTCTAATGGTGCTTTTTGATAAACAGAAGTTCTTACTTTTAATGTACTCAAATTTATAGTCTTTTTTTCTTTATGTTAAGTGATTTTTCTGTGGTTCATTTAAGTTTCAGAATCATCTTCAAATTCCAGGAAATCAGAAAAGGCCCAGTTGGCACTAGTTAGGAAAGCCTAAGAAGGTAGATGGGTTTTTTAATTAATATTTAATGTATTCAAATAACAAATTTAAAATATAGTATTCTTTAAGGTTCAATTAAAATAATATTCCATTTATAAATCTAAGAGGACTTTTTTAACTTAAAGTCCTGTAACTATTTTAGATTGTATATATATATAGATATAAATATATTAACATAATCTATTTTCATTTTAAACATTGCATTTGTCTCTAACAAGCAAAACCTTCCCATGAACATGGGTGAACCTTAAAAATGTAATAATACAAACTTTTACAATTGTGAATTTTAAGTTTTCTCAAACAATATTTGTTTAGAAAATGGTTTAAAAATAGAATAGTTTTCAACTTTTAAATTACTAGATTAAAACTTTTACTTAAGCATGTTAAAATTGGAATCATAACCCAAATCTGTCATATATACTAAGCTCTCATGAGTAAATTAAATACTCAATGTGCACAAATTGCTCTTAAAACTAATGCAAAACTATTAATATCGTCAATTTTATTTATATTTCTACAAATAATTGTAAACATCTCCATGTTTAAAAAAAAAAAAAACTTACTGATAGTTTTAAACAGGGATGGTACTGCCCCCTGGAGGCCATTATGGAAAATGAGGGAGTGGTTTTAGTAGTTACAGTGATGAAAGGGGGCATTATTTAGGGGGTAAGAGTTAGGGATGCCTGGCATCCTGAAATACACAGAACATCCTGCACAACCAAAAGTTACCCTACACAAATTCTCAATGTCTCTCCATGTAAGCAAAAACTCATAATTATCTGAGGCTAGAGCTGAACTACGTTTTACATCTACTCTGTAGTAGTTAGGTTCAGGTGTCAACTTGGCCAGGTGATGGTGCCCAGTTGTTCTGTTGCGGTGGTATTAAATCAGCATGTCAATTTCATCTATGGCTGATTAAATACACACTTGGCTAAGGGGAGTGCCTTCTGCAATTAAAGTGATGGTGTATTTGACAGTGTGTGGGATGCCCTTTATTAAGGCACACAAAGACAAAAATCATAAGGCAAAATATTGGCAAATTTGCACAAAAAATTACAACTTTCCTGTGTAAAATCAACCACCCAAAGTTTTAAAAACAGACAGTGATGAACTAGAAAGAAAACTGCAACATTTATGAAAATGGATTAAGATAATTCATAAATATTTAATTAATTCCTATATATTAGTAAAGGGAAAGAAATTACTTCAATAGAAAAAATATTAAAGAACATGAGAAGATAATTCATAGAATGAGGGTTACATTTGCCTAAATAAACACAAAAATCATTTTGGCTCACTATTGGTTAAAAAAATGTTAACAAAATGTCACCAATTTATACCTATTAAATCAGCAAAGGCTTTCTAAATGGCAACACTAATTACTGGTGAGGAGTAGAAAAAAATAGATCCTCCTACATGCTTCTGGGGGGGATGTTAACTGGTACAATACTTTTGGAGGGCAGCCTAGCGATAAGTATCAAGTGCCATAAAAAAAAAAGCTTGGTTTCTGACCCAGCAATTCCACACCTTTAGGAACATATTGCCAGGAAATAGCTGACTTGGGGACCATGATGTAGTAGTATTTGTGGCAGGAAAACTTATTTTGAAGAGCAAAAATTAGAAAGAATTTAAAATCTCATAAAGGGAGCTGATACATTGAATTAGAACTCATTCACAGAACAGAATATTTGATGGCAGTTAAAAATCACGTAGATCAGCCTAAGAGTCACCTCCAGAGAACCACTTTTGTTGCTCAGATGTGGCCTATCTCTCAGCCAAAACGGCAAGCAAACTCACTGCCCTTCCGTCTCTACGTGGGACATGACTCCCAGGGGCATAAACCTCCCTGGCAAAGTGGGACAGAAATCCTAGAATGAGCTGGGACTCAGTATCAAGGGATTGAGAAAGCCTTCTCAACTGAAAGGGGAAAAAGGGAAATGAGACAAAATAAAGTGTCAGTGGCTGAGAGATTTCAAATAGAGTTGAGAGGTTACCTTGGCGGTTATTCTTACGCAATATATAGGTAACCCCTTTTTAGTTTAAGGTGGATTATAGAGGCTAGAGGGAAGTGCCTGAAACTGTAGAGCTGTGTCCCAGTAGTCATGTTTCTCTGAGATGATTGTGTAACGATATAGCTTTCGCAAGGTGACTGTGTGATTGTGAAAACCTTGTTCTGATGCTCCTTTTATCTACGGTATGGATAGATGAGTAAAAAAACTATGGATTAAAAAAATAAATAGGAGGAACAAATGTTAAATTGAGTAGAGGGAAATCCTAGTGGTCAATGAGAGAGAGGGGTAAGAGGTATAGTATGTATGAGTTTTTTCTTTTTCCTTTATATTTCTTTGTCTGGAGTGATGCCAAATGTTCTGAGCTATGATCATGGTGATGAATATACAACTATGTGATGATACTGTAAACCATTGAGTGCACACTAAGTATAGAATGTTCATACGTTAAGAATGTTCGTATTGTATGTTGATTGGTTTTATTAATAAAATTTTTTCAAAAATCATGTAGAAGTTCTAGGCAAGGCAAATGTGTAGGGATAGAAAACAAATCACCAGTTGCCAGGAGCCAGGGAAGGGGGTTGGCTGGAGAGGTTGACGGCAAAGGGGCATGAGGGAATGGGGGGGATGATGAAAATGTTCTATATCTGAGCTGGTGTTTGCAGAACTGTATAAGTTTGAAAAACTCATAGAAGTGTACACTAAAAGGGTGAATTTTACTGTATAAATTATATTTAAAATTTTTTGACGATTAAAAAAATTCTGTTGAAAACTATTAAACAGCCTGGGGAAATCTAAATGACCTATTAAATAAAATGAGTACTTTACAAAGCAGTGAGCGAGAGCCGTATGCCTGGAATGCGGAGGGAGGGCTTCAGAATGCCAGACTGGGGGGAGGGGGGGTAGTGACCAGATTGATTGGAAGTTAAAGAGCAAAATGTGTCTCCTTCTGAAAGTGAAAGAAAATTTTTTTCTCTTCTTTGCCCCTTCTTTTCTTTCTTCGCTACTATCCTTCCTTCTTCTTCCTTCCCCTCCTCTACCCTTCTCTTCCCCGCTTTTCAGCATACAGCTTACTTCTGCCATCACGGAAAAAAAGCCGCTGCGACTTAAAACCACAGCCTATTCGCTACCAGCTTCAGGTGCTTTAGGTTCTTTGCTATTTGGCAGATTGGTCAAGCAAGAGAGACACCCATCCCAAGGAAAACACCCACCGCGCAGATGAGCCAGTTGGAGAGCCGGCTAGCAGGAAGGCAAGCTGAGCCGGAGCAAGCAGGGTGGACCTGCGCAGGCAAGGAGAAGAGCGCGTGTGCATGAGAGCAGAGGCGGGGCGAGCCGTGCGGGGACTGCCGAGCTGCAGCGCGGGACTAGCCGGGCGGGGACTGCCGGCGAACGGGGAGGGGCGAGCCGGGGGCGGGGACTGCCGACGAGCGGGGCGTGTCGCGTCGGGGGCGGGACTGCCAGTAAGAGGGCGGGGCGAGCCGGGGGCCAGGACCCGACGCGCTTGGCTGGAGCTGACGCGCTTTAGGGGCGGGCGGTGCTCCTATTGGCAGGCGGGTGAAGTGACGCTGCACCCTGCGCTGTCCTGGCCGTCAGGGCGCTCCTAGGCTGAGCTGGGGCTCAGGCGGCGGAGTACCATGCTGAGTGAGTCCGCTACCCCTTCCCCACCGACTGGTTCCATTCCCTCACGACCTCAGCTAACAAATTAATTAGCTAATACCCGCACCCTCTGTCTCTCTCTGCCTCAGTCTCTCCCTCTCTCTCTTTCTAGAACGCGTTGCGGCGGCTGCCATCGGTGGAGGTGAGTCCTTAGACATTCTGCATCTCCAGTCCTTCACCTGGCCCGAATCTGGGCTAGGTCGGGCGGGATACCGTGGTTGAGAGGCCCGGCTAACCCTACCACCTCCCGGAACTGCCTAGGGGGGTGACCTTTGAAAGAATCGTAGGGCAGGAGGCCTCCCTGCTTCCGGCCCCAGCATCTCCTCCGCTCCTCATATGTAATAAGCACGTAGGGAAGATTTCTTTTGGAAAGCGAAGTTTGCTGCTAAAGCTACTTTTTAAACAATGATTTCTTTCACTTTCCGCATTTACACAGAAGAAACAGTGAGGGTAATGACTTCCCCAAGGTCTCTCAGCAAGTTAGAGACCAAACCAGGAACAGGTGCCAGACCTTCTGTGACCTGGCTCCCCTCCCCCGTTTCTTTACCCTGGAACTCCCTTTCCTAGTCGCTGTCTCCCATATGTTCGGAGCAGTCTCCCCACTCTCTGGCCTCTCCCTGGAAAAACTGTCAAGGAGGTCCTAAGGGGTTACATCCTCCAACAAAGCTCCACTCCCCCCAGCTGTGGCCGTGGGGGCTGTGCCCCTGGTCCTCAGCGCCGTGGGCTTCACCAGCGCAGGGATCGCGGCCTCCTCCGTGGCTGCCAAGATGATGTCCGCAGCGGCCATCGCCAACGGGGGCGGAGTTACCGCGGGCAGCCTGGTGGCCACTCTGCAGTCAGTGGGTGAGTGTCGGGGTAGGAGAAGGAAAGGAGGGGTGGGAAGCCCACGCCGGGAAAGGATCCAGCCCAGAGGCTGAGCCTGAGGGACGCCCACTCCTCTCCCTGGGGCTTCATGACCCTCAGCATCACTGGTCCCGTGGATCTCCATTCTGGTCCCCTCTCTGGCTCAGAGTGGGGTTTGAGGTGGGAGTGAATGGGATGAGAAGGTGTGAGGAAGGGAAGGTGCCCTGGCCACAGTACATGATGTCTGGGTTTTGGGTCCACCCACACACATATTTAAGTCTTTGGGTGACTTGGGCAAGTCCCCTGCCCTCTCTGTGTAAAGTGGCCTCGTGTGTAAAGTGAGGCCTATAGCTCTCAGGTTAGTGGCTTACTCTTCCTCTGTCTCTCACTTTTCATGAATTTATCCCATGTCTTCTTTCTATCGGCTGTCTCCAGCATCCTTTCTCTAAAGCAGAGACTCCCAGTTGGGGCAGGGGATTAGGATGTAGAGGAGTGAGTGGACTGGGCCTCAGGGCTCCTGGGAGCACTGGTCATTGCACATTCCCCTGTGCTCACCGCAATCTCTTCCCCAGGGGCAGCTGGACTCTCTACATCGTCCAACATCCTGCTGGGCTCTGCCGGGTCAGCTCTTGGGGCCTGGCTGGGAAATTCAAAAAAGGCAACCCCTTCCCCTCCTCCAGCTGAACCCAGGGCTGAAGGGGACCAGTCGCCAGGAGAAAATGAACCTCAAGTAGAACCTCCAAAAACTCCACTCAAGTCAGAGAAACATGAGAAATAAAGATTGTGTACTGATGTTTCTTGCAGAGCTGTGATTGGAGAATTCTGAGCTGGAGGCTTTAAGATGCCCCCATTCTCCCATCCTGACTTGTCCTGGAGGGGCAGAACCTTACCATGGTTTGAACCTTACCATGGATGGTGTGTGTGACCCAGGGCCATCCATGGTCCTTCTATGGACCTCAGTTTCCCCCTTTTTCAGTGATGCAATTAACAGAGGTCCTTGTTGGGAGGCAGGGCCAAGGGGTGGTCAGAACACATATTGAGTCACTAGCTCCAAAACCCTTTGCTCTTCCTCATTCATATGCTGTAGACACCCAGAGATGGGCAAGACAAGTCCTTTGCTGCCAGACCTCAAAGTCCTGTCAGGAAACAAACAAGCAGACCACCAGGGCAGTGTGGTATGAGCGTTACAGTAGGGCTCTTGGCTCTTGGGCACTGCATGGGGAGAAGATTGAATCGGGAATGGTCACTACACATCTGGAAATTTGACAAGGATGCTAACTTCACTCTCAGCGCTCTGAAGCCCTGGCCTTGCCCTGACTCAAAGACTCCATTCTTTGCCCCTGCAATGAATGCTGCAGTAGATGGGAGAGGTCCAGCCTGGCCCCAGTTTTTGTTGTCAGGGGAGTCAGGCAGTTACCCAAACAAGTGGGACACCAGACATCCATGTTCACTGCAGTGACAGACCCTGGTCACAAGGTAAGGAGCATAGAGCACAGAGGAGACAGGGATATGTTTGATAGGAGGTTGCCTGAGAGGCTTCCTGGAAAAGGAGGCAAGTGGGCTGAACATTGAAAGATGAATGGAATCCTCGCAGGAGAGGAGGGAGGCTAAGGGAAAGTCATCCTGGAAGTAGGTCCAGTTCAGGATGAGAGTTGGAGGGAGATATGTATCAAGGGTATACATGGCAGTGTGGGTGGTAGGAAGCTTCCCAGAGGATGGGGATATCAAAGCAGCCATGGTGACCATCAGAAAAGGAGAGGTTTAGGAAAAGGCAGATCTGGGCCTTGATAACCCCCAATCATCCTGCACCCCATCCATTTCAGGTTCCCTGGGTCAGGATGCATGGGATGCTCCAGAAACTTCTTGGTACTTTGTGGGGCAGAGACCTGAACTTTGAGCTCTACCACTGCAAGAAAGGCACCCCCTCCCCCACCTTCCTTCTCCCCTATGGTACAAAATCCTTAAGCCACTGGGGGAGGGCAGCACAACCCTGTAGACCCCAGGGCACAAGGTGAAAACCATTGCAGGTGGGGAAGAAAAAGAGATAACACCCTCTTCCCCTAAGAAAGGGGCATGAAAACTTCCTGGTCCCCTAAGGTTAGAGACTACCTACCCTCTTCCTCTGGGGGAGGTCATTGGGAAAACCCCACTCTAAAGACCCAGGCACATAGGGCCTGCCTAAAGCTGAGGTTGAACAGTGCCACAGAGAACTCTTCTGCCCTCACCAGGCAGGCAAGCACCAAGTATGATGGTTAGGTTCTGGTATCAACTTGGCCATGTGATTATTATTAGGTAAGCACTGGCCTGACCATTGCTGCAAGGATATTTTGTGACTGGCTGATAAACCAGAAAGCTGGTGTATTAAGTCATCAGTTGGTTGAGTGCGTCTGTGGCTGATTACAACTGTGATCAACTAAGGCGTGTCTCTCAGCAATGAGATAATCCAGTCAGTTGAAGGCTTTTCAGGAAGAAGAGAGACTTTTTCACTGCTTCTTCAAGCAGCGAGCTCTGCTGTGGTATTTGTCCAGCTGCTTCCTAGGAGCTGCCAGTTTCACAGCCTGCCCTTTGGATTTTGGATTCTTCTATTCCCACAGTTGCATGAGACACCTTATAAATCTCACATTTACAGATCTCTCCTGTTGGTTCTGTTTCTCTAGAGAACTCTGACTAATACGCCAAATAACAGGCAACAATCTATGCTCCCTGAAGAGCAGATGCAAGCAGAAGGCTGAAGCTGAGGTTGGAGCAGACACTGAGAAAAATCCTCCCGCAAGCCAGTCTCCACCCTAAGTGCAAGGCAACGCTAATTTGAAGCTGGTGTTGCACTGACAGTCACTAAAGCAACAGCCATATCCAAACCCAGCTCAACTTCTGATTAGATAGACTCAACAAGCCCTGATGTAAAGCCCTAGCAAAATAAAAGGCTGCTTGTTTCCCAGCATAAGTACATTTAGCTCAGCCTCTACAGAGAGTGCTGCTAGAGCTTGCACATGTGCCCTGGACCCTCTCCCTATGGGCAGGACCTCTGACTTTCTGGCCAGGGCTCTCCCAGAAGGCCTACAAGACAGGTTGAGAGTGCTGGAATGTGATGCCCTAGGAGATCCCTCAGCCATTTATGGGAGGGAATGGAGGGACAGATGCTCCCCAGATGGGACAACTTGGGGGCCCGTTCCACATCCTCTTCCACAGGACCCCACAGGGTTAACCTCAGATGCCCACTGTGAAAACTCATGCATTAATAGACTGTTACTTGAGTGCCTTCCTTTTGCTATCTCACTCCCCCACTCCCCTGTTGGTGTTTCCTGAGCTCACCTACCAAAGAAACCAGTTGTAATCCAATCCTTGCCTCAGTGTCTGCTTCTCTGGAGTACAGCCTGAAGCAACCCCCATCTTTTCTTCACTTTCTACTCAGGAGCCCCAGGGCTGGGCCTGGGAGAGCAGTGCTCTATCAGATCTCCTCACCCCAAAATCCTTTGTTCCTGGAGTAAGGATGACCCTCACCAATCTCCTTTCTTCAGGATGAGGCTCAGACAGGAGTCTCCTCCAGTCTCTCCGATAGAGACCCTCCTGCTCAGGACCCCAGACAGGCTCAGTCCATCAGAATCCCAGCAGAAGGCTCAAATCACTGGCAACACCAGGTGGGCTTGCTCAGACAATGCCATGTGCTAGGCAAAGGGTTGTGGGGCAAATCACCCAAACCAGGGGTGATCCTTAATTCTTTGCAATGACCCGATAAAGCTTCAACTTACAGAATGTTCCTTCTAAATTATATTTTCCTCTAGTGAGTCCCTGTTACCAAAGGCAGTTAAGAGGTGGTTGAATTTGTTGACTACCCCTCCCCCCCAAAATTCCTCATCAGTTTGAAATGTTTGATTTATTGTGAAAGCCTGGACACAAGACTTCCATGAACAGGCAGCTAGGAGAGAGCACACAGGCATGGAGCCAACTTAAGGTCTAAATTTACTGGAAAAAACTTGTCAGGTCAATGATTCTAATCCTATGAAAAGATGCCTGTCTTTAGGAGCAACAAGTCTTAGGGTACTGTGCCAGTGTGAAAGGATTTATGTACCCAAGAAAAGCCATGTTTTAATCCTAATCAGTTTTGTGAGAGCAACGGTTTCTTCTAATCCCTATTCAGTGCTATAGGTTGGAAACTTGATTAGGTTATATCCACGGAGATATGACTCAATCAGTTGTGGTTATTAAACTTGATTACATGGAGACGTGTCTCCACCCATTCTACATGGGTCTTGATTAGTTTACCGAAATCCTATGAAAGAGAGACCTTTCTAATGAAGATTAAGTAGATGATTTTCAGAATTTTAATCCTTGCAGTGTACAGACCGTTGGTTATTCCAAAACTTGATGCTGAAAGCACACCATGCAGTCCCTGATCTAATGATATAGTAGATAAAGTAGCACCGGATCTAATGATACAGTAGATAAAGCTGGCAACAAAATATAGCAAAGCATCTGCTTCATGTTGTTTCCCAGGTCTTGAGAGGAAGTGCAATGATAACTACATATATATAGTAAATAAGATGATGTACTAAAGAAAAAGGTGGCAAAAGAGTGAGACAGGGAGAATTTGGGGGCAAAGTCATTCCAGTTAGAGGGTGCAATGACAGTGAGCCCAGGTGTGTGTGGGGCAGCAGCAGGAAGGCCAGTGTGTTAGGAGCAGGTTTCCAAGTGAGAGAAGTAGGATCTGAGGTCAGAGGGTGTGATGGTCAGGTTCATGTGTCAACTTGGCCAAGTAGTGGTGGCCAGTTGTCTGGTCGGGCAAGCACTGGCCTGTCTGTTGCTATGAGGACATTTCATGGATTTAAATCATGACCATGTTGACTGCATCTACAGCTGATTTGCAATCAGCTAAGGGGAGTATCCTATCCAATGAGTGGTGCTTAATCTAATCACAGAAAAGCTTTTAAGGAGAATTCAGAAGAGACAATCACTCTTCTTGCTTCAGCCAGCCAGCCTCCCTGAGAGTTCTTTGAAAACCATCATTGGAACTGCCAGCTCATGGCTTGCCCTACAGATTTTGGACTCTTAAATCCCCATGGTTGCGTGAGACACTTTTACAGATTTTACATTTGCAGATATCTTCTGCTGATTCTGTTTCTCTAGAGAACCCTAGCTAATACAGGGGATAACAGGAAGCCAGGACTTGATCTTTTGCCCTGAGCAAAGTGGGAAACTACTGTACCACAGAGGAACAACATGACCTGATGGCAAATCTCCCACCTCTCCCCTTTGCTCCAGCTGAGGAGTCTGGTTCCCAGAAAGGAGCTCTGTTTTCCTGGCTTGTCTACCTTTAAAATGGCCTATGGGTGGGGCCAAGGAAGTCTATATACCCCAGTGCCTGCAAATTTGGAGGCAATGAACAAACCTTTATGATGCTTTTGGATACAGGTACCCAGGTCACTACTGTCCTAGTGGAAACAGAGTGGAAGAAGTAACAGATAGTGTTGGGAAGTTTGGGGCATTATATACCAGCATGGGCTCAGGAGGTGACCACTGCCCTCTGGATAGTCCTTTGGCCCTTTGACTGCCCCTGTGGTCTTACTTTCCACTGGGAAATCCGTTCCAAGGATTTGATATCCTGCACTGCTGCACATTCCAGTGGCAATTGCAACTATATATTCCCCCATCCCAACAAATCCTGGCCACTGTAACTAGGTGCATGATGGATGGCACATCCCTTACGTTCCCTTCTCCTCACTGCATTGTCCAACAGTGGCTGTACCCACTCCCTGGTAGGGAAAGGAACATCACTATGCTCATGGAGGACCTTCTATCAACAGGTATCCTCTGCTCCACTATCTCAGCCTATATTAGCAATGGATGGCGAGTGAAAATGGCAAGTTGAATGTGGCATATGACTATAGACCATTAGCACTTGAATGCAGAAGTACCTTCTTTGGCATCAGCGATCTGAGACACTTTGACTCCCACAGAAGTCATTATGGCCTTCCTCAGCAATTTTGTATGTAGTCGTTGACCTGACAAATGTACTTTTCACTATCCTTGCCCAGGAGAATGACTCGGATCAATTTACTGCCCAGACACAAGACCTTCAGTATACCCTTACTGTATAACCACAGGGATATTATTACTCCAGCACTATTTGCCACCAATAGGGGGAAATAGGATTTGAGGCAGCTGCCCCTGCCTAAAGGAATCCAGGTGTTCCATTATATGGGATTGCTGTGTGTTGGAGCAGAGTGAGGAGGAAACTAGCCATTGATTACACACATTGCTAACTGGGCTTCAACAATCTGTCTGGGCCACAAACCCCAACAAGATACATAGCTCAGACCAGCAACTTACCTTCTTATATAGCATATCAGTTGGACCCTAGGGCCAGATTCTTGACTAGTATGGGACAAATTACTGATCATAAAGGCACCACCTACAGAATAAAGACTAGCAATTGATTGAGCTATTTGCATATTAGTGCTGGCATAGTCCTCATCTCAGTATCTTCCTAGCACCCCTGTATCAAGTGACATGGAAAGCAGGCAGTTTCCACTGAAAAACAGTGGAGGAGCAGCCTCTGCAAGTGTCAAAGTGGCTGTTTCAGGTGCCCTTCTTTTACAACCTTTATAGCCTGGATCACCATTTGAGCTCTAGGCTTTTACCACCCATACTCATGCTCACTGGTCTCTCTGGAGAAGGAGGAAGCAACAGTAATTCACAGAGCCCTAGGTTTTTAGACCAAGAAAATCTAGAAGCAGCACAGTACTCCTACCCCTTGGAGAAACAAGTCCTGGCATGCTATTGGGCTTGTGGAAATGGAAAGGATTCCTGAGAGCTCCCAGGTGGTCCTGAGCCTAGCAATGCCCATCATGTTCGAGGTCTTGGAACATCAGAACACTCACCCAGGTAGTGCCCAGAAACAGAGATCCTCAAATGGAAGTGGCACATTCAAATGCTCAGCAGGGCCCCCAAGGAGTAACACTTTGCATGAGGGGTTGGCAGAGGCTCCTCCAACAATGATCCCAGTGCAACAGCAGTTGTACTCCCTCCAGGCATGGGCATCCTGGGGACCCCAACTCAGGTCGTACCACCAGATGCTCAGTGCTAGTTCACTAATGGATCATCCAAGCTGAAGCCATACGATCTCTAGAGGGCTGGAGTCACCATTTCCCTTGCCTCAGAGAGACTGTTTACAACTTCTAGCACTGGAAAAAGTGCCCCATGGGATGAATTTGTGTGTGAGACTCTTAGCCCTGGATTCCTTAGACTCAGTCACTACTGTGCACCTGTTTACTGATGTTTAGCCAATGGTGTAGCAATCTGGACAGGTTTATAGTGGGAACATGATGAGAGAATTGTGATAATTTGAAGCTGTTATGTATCCCAGAAAAAGGCCATGTTCTTTTACTCCATTCTGTGGGTTTAGACCTATTGTAGGTGGGACATTTTGGTTAGGTTATTTCAATTGAGTTGTGACCCACTCTATTCAAGGTGGCTCTTAAACCTTTTACTGGAGTCCTTTATGAGAGCATAAAAGACAGAAAAAGCCCAGAGAGCCAGAGAAAAACCCTGGAGAAGCTAAGAGAGGGCCCACAGAAACTCAGAGAGAAGGCCACTGAAGCCAGAAGCTGAAAGCAGTGAAACCTGGAGTGAAGGACCAGTAGATGCCAGCCACATGCCTTCCCATGTGATGGGAGTGTCCTGGATATCAGCAGCCTGTTTGCAAAGTCCAGGTATCATCTGGTTGATGTCTTGAGTTAGACATTTTCATGGCCAAAGAAATGTCATTTGTAAGTTTAAAAATCCCCACTGTAAAAGCCAACCCATTTTTGAAATATTGCATTCTGGCAGCTTTAGCAAACCAAAACAGTAATCAAAGGCTCACCAATGCGGGGAAGAGAACTTTGCAAACAGTTGGCAGTGTGGAAAGGTACCATCATGTTCCTCATATAGATCTGCATGGCAAGGGTTCACATCATGATGAACATCATTGGAATGACCTTGATGATAAAGGATGCACTGGGTTGCTTTTCATCACTCATGAGGGTGGAGATCCTCCTGGGAGAAAGGCTGAGGATAAACCATGCCCAGAGGATAAGGACAATGAACTTATTCTTGGTGACATCTGTGAAATAGCTGAACTTCCCATGACTGCTTCACTTCTGGTTGGATCCACCACTGAGCTGGACATGGAAATTCTGATCTCATGAAATGATGGGCCCAGGAATATGGAGTACCTCTCTTATTAAATAGGCTCAATGTGCCATTTACAGTGTGAATGATGTCAACTGCAAGACAAAACCTCAAAAGGGCATTTAGGACCTATTCCCAGAGGGGCTGCACTGGGCCACTCATGATAAGGAGACTACATCAGCTCTCTCCCACCATCCTAAGACCTGTCCTATGCCTTGGTTGAGGTGAATACTTGTTTTGGTTTGCTAATGCTGCCAGAAATGCAATATACCAGAAATGGAATGGCTTTTAAAAAGGGAATGTATTAAGTTACAAGTTTACAGTTCTAATGCCATAAAAAATGTTCAAACTAAGGCATCCAGAGAAAGATACCTTGACTCAAGAAAGGCCAATGTCTGTCATGTGGGAAGGCACATGGCTGGCATCTGCTGGTCCTCATTCCCAGTTTGGTTGCCTTCAGCTTCTGATTCCAGTGTTTTCCTCTCTAAGTGTCTGGGGGCCTTCACTCACCTCCTCCGGGGCAAAATTCTGGGTTCTGGCTTGCTTAGCTTCTCATGGGAAGGCACATGGCAATGTGTACTGGGCTCTGCATCACCAAACATCTGTGTTTGTGTCAGTTCTGAGCTTTCTCCAAAATGTTTCCTCTTTGAAAGGACTCCAGTAAACTAATCATGATGGGTGGAGTCACATCTTCATCTAATCAAAATGGCACACCTACAGTTGGGTGTTTCACATCTCCATGGAAACAATCCAATCCAAAGATTGTGCTCACAATTAAGTGGGTCAATCTCCATGGAAACAATCTAATCAGAGGTTTTACCCACACTAAATAATAGATATGGTCCCACAAGATTGGATCAGGATTAGAACATGGCTTTTCTGGGGTACATATCAGCTTCACACAGGCACAACACCTTTTCAGTTATCTTTCAAGTTCATTGTGTGGATGTGGTACATACATGGGATTCCTTAGATACATGATTCCGCCACCACTTCTGGTACCCAGATAACATCTCCTCTAAGGACCAGACCTACTGCACAACGCATTCATCAGTGAGCCCAGACCGACAGAATTGGCTGGCCTTTCCACATCACCCATGAGCACCTGTTGTTGTTGAGAACTTTATAAGCACCTGATAAAGGACTGTCAGTGTTTATGCCATGAAAATTCTCTTACGGAATGGAATGTCAACCAACCTTAGCTGGGCCCTGTGGAAGCTAAACTCACCAGTTTCCTGGAAGAAAACTGCTTTATCCTGCTTCTTAGCACAGGAGGAGGAACCCAGGCTTTACACAAAGATAAGTATTGACCCTAAAAGGAGGACCTAGAACACAACACTTGGGATTCTCTTTTCCAGCAATTATCAGGGGATCATCCAATTTTACTCCATTACACTTTCCATATGATTCCCAAGATGATAGGAGCTTAGGGCCATCAGGTAGAGGAGTGGAATGACAGAAGGGAGTCTAGAAGTGCTTACAAACATGGGTACAAATCAAGTGTGCTGGATCTGTGAGGCCACAGAAATGGGCAGCAGTGCAGGATATCAAATACCTGGAATGCATTCCTCAGTGGGCAACAAGAGCACTGGGACAGCCAAAGGGCCAAAGGACCATCCACAGGGTTGTCCTCCTGACCCCATACTGGTGTATAATCCCCAAAACCTCCCAATGCTATATATCACCCCATCCACTCTGTTTCTCCCAAGCAATAGTGACCTGGGTGCCTGTATCCAAAAGTGCCGTAAAAGTTTGTTCACTGCCTCCAAATTTACAGACACTGGGGCATATATCCAATCAGATAATCTAGGAAACCTTGTTGATATGACATGTCATCACCTAATCCAGTTTAACAACCCCTCTTGATTAAATCACATCTCCAGGGAGATGATCTGATTACAGTTTCAAACATACTGTATTGATTAGGGATTATTCTGCCATTTTACAAAATGGGATTTTGATTAAAACATGGCTTTTCTAGGGTCCATACATCCTTTCAAACTAGCACAAAAGGAAATGGCACCAGTCCTCATTCTGAGAGCCAGATCTTCTAAAGGCAAAAAACACACCAGGAGGGGAGGGTGATGTGCAACAGCACGTACAGGGGTTATCGAGCAGGAACAGTCCTTGATGGTAGATTTATGATTGTTTAATGTTATAGGCATATCTGTTCTTGTTTCATTCACCTTCTGGTGACTGAGGGTCCAGCATGTCTGGGGCTCTCAAACGTCTCTTAGCCATAAACCCTGTGATTGTTTATCTTGCTATCACATCTGGCTCTGCAAAAGAAGCTGAGGATCCCCCTGGGTCCAAAGTTCCTTTTACCTATAGCGTTCTTTTTCTGAGACCTGACAATCATCTTATTTACTATATATGTAGGTATCTTGTATACTTTCCCTCTATGACCTAGTAAACAACATGAAGCAGATGCTATATTTTGTTGCCAGCTTTATCTACTATATCATTAGGTCCAGTACTCTCCACTAGATCAAGGGCTGCATGGTGTGCCTTCAGTATTAAGTTTTGGAATAACCAATTTTAACAGGTGTGTTAGTTAGATTCAGTTGTCAACTTGGCCAGGTGAGCATACCTAGTCTTGTTGCTGCGGACATAAGCCAATGGTACGTGAACCTCATTTGTTGCCAATTACATCTGCAGTCGGCTAGGAGGCATGTCTGCTGCAATGAGTGATGTTTTACTTAATTGGCTGGTGCTTAAATGAGAGAACACAACATAGCACAGCCTAAGCAGCTCGACATTTCTCATCTCAGCACTTGCAGCTCAGCCCAGGCCTTTGGAGATGGAGAAAGAGGTCACCCCGGGGAAAGTTGTTGGAATCCAAGGGCCTGGAGAGAAGGCCAGCAGAGAACATCCTGTGCCTTCCACGTAAGAAAGAGCCTCAGTGGAAAGTTAGCTGCCTTTCCTCTGAAGAACTAACAAAATAAATCCCCTTTTATTAAAAGCCAGTCCGTCTCTGGTGTGTTGCATTCCCGCAGCTAGCAAACTAGAACAGGATTAAAATTCTGAAAATCAGCTCCTTAATCTTCTTTATAGATTGACCTTTATCCTGTGAGTAACTACCTTTGATGACAGTTCTTATGAAGTTTATTAGGTATGGACATACCCTCTTCCCCAAATTAAATGATACAGCATCTTATATTAACCAACAATGCATGGCACTGTGCCCCAATCCCATCTCTTTAACAAGTCTTTCGCTTGAACAACAAAGGGTGGAGTAAAATGTCTATAGTTTCAGTTTCCTGGAAAATTGAAACCTGTCTCATTGACTGCCTGCATGCCTGGAGGCTGTGCTTGAGTCCAGGGGGACTATATAAAGCATCTGGAGTCAGACCCACCAGGCACTTCTCCAAGCTCCCACATCCTCTGCTCCTTTGGGCAAGGCATGGAGAGATGGTCAGGGGTTACCCATTTCTGTGGTCCCCAATCTCAGGTGGGTGGTGGGCTCAGGGAGTAGATGGGAGGCCAAGGTAGATCTACCCATTTGCGATTCTTTGTGTTTGCCATTGGGCTGCTGCAGCTGTGAGACCTACAGAGAGTAGGTCTTGGTTGGGAAGGGGCTCCTGCCCCACCTGCACCTGGACCCTGGGCCTTTGGGAACAATCAGCACAATCCATGCCCTGTTTTCCCTCCAGCCTCAAGGCAGGGGAGTCAGGGGAAGGGTGTATGTGTAGGGGGAGCGGGTAAGGGTTAGGATAATCCGAATCAGAACCGTTCCAAGCCAGAGCTCTGGATGCAGCTGGACCTGGGCCTGATCACCCTTTGCCAGGCAAAGCCTTGTGACCTTGGAGGACTTAACCTCTCTGTCCCATGTTTCTTTGTCTTAAAATGAGGAGATTGATTCCATTCGATCTCTCCGCAGTTAGCGAGATTACGTAAGAGCAGAGGCCCGTAACAACTTGACTATGGTTTAAGCCTAAAAGTGCATTTGACTCCAAATTCCTGATTCTGGTGCCTTTGAAATGCTCAGTGTTTATTTAAGGGCGTCCTGAACTCTAAGAAGTTGGTGTCAGAGTTCTCAGGAAGAAGGAAGCAGAGCATCTGGGAAAGTAAAATTCCCCCAGCCCCTCCCTAAACACAGATCCTTCGGTGAACCTAAGACCTACAACCCTTCTTACTTTCCCTAGGACACTTTCCAATCCCCCTGAACTCCCCAGGTCTTCCAGGTTAGTGGATAGGAAGCCAGTTTTGTGGTCCCATGCCCCCATTAAAACTTCACCCCTTCCACATTTCTGCCCCAGTAGGGTGCCATGGGATTATTTGGGGCAGGTCTTGACCTCCCTCCTGGCCTCCAAGATGCTATCAGGCCTGGCTCTCACTAACGTGAATGGGATCGTCTCTGGAAGCATCCTGGCTGGCCTTCCATCAGCAGCAACAGCAGGTGAGAGTTCAAGGGAAGTGCTGATGCTAGGGAGGTGTAGAGGACAAGGACCCTACCAAGGGAGCATGAACCAGAAAGCGACCCAAGCTGGTGTAAGGAGAGATGGTGTCTTTGCCAGCAGCCTCTCTGCTCTGCCCTGCATGCCTCACCCTCAGCGTACTCCCTGCCTCTCTCTGAGAAGGGTCAAAAGGAAACAAGACCCTGCTGAGATACAGGAACTCTGGGTTCCTTTGGGTGTGGCCTCTGGAGTCCTGGTAGGTCCTCTCCCTTCTCTTGTCTGTGGCCTCCTCCTGGATAGAGGAGGAGGTCTCCCTGCTCTCATCTGGAAGAAGGAAGCAGAGCATCTGGGAAAGTAAAATTCCCCCAGCCCCTCCCTAAACACAGATCCTTCGGTGAACCTAAGACCTACAACCCTGTCTGAGGGCCTGTCTGTCTGAGGGCCTGCCTGCCAGGCTGATTCATTGGTCATCCCTGGGGAAGGGGGTCCAGCCATTCTTCCAGGTTCATCAGCCCTGTCCTGCCCTGAGGGCTCCTCCAAGCCCAGGGCCTTCTGCTGTGCTGAACTCACTGCAGTGACAGCCTCCTTTCTGTCCCAGGCTCTGATAGGACCTGTGGGCAGAGACCCCAGGTCCACCTGCCTGTCCTGGGAAGTTGGACAATAGTGCCCTCATTTGTAAACAAGGGACAGTATCATTTTAGTTAAGAGAACAAAACAAATTGATAAATGTTAAGTGCTAGGCAGAGTGAGGTGGACAAACGGCCCTAGATGAAATTTTGCTGTTAGTTAAATTTGATGACTTTCTTAAATCATAAACTGATGATGTGGTGGCAGGACTTTTGTCTGTGCCTGGGTCTTGCTTTCACTGGGTCAGTCTCTCTCTCTCTCTCTCAGGGTCTCTCATTTCCACAATTTTCACTTCCAAAGTTTACTTCCTTTGTATATTTACCTAAGCAGCCTCTTATCAAAGAGGTTTCTTAGATTAACCGATTGGATCTCAGATCCAGAGATTGATTTTTAACAAAATGCTTCAGTTTAGGCCCATTTTCTTCATTACTTCTTGTGAGCCTCATCTCTGGTTTTATTAGTTCATTCCATTTTCCTCCCCTTTCACACCGAATTCCCCTCCCTCAAAGTCAAACTGTGTAGTAGGTCTAATGGGCATCTGGTTTTCTTTTGTATTTTTGCACATAAGGGTGCTAGGCATGCCAGCCATCTGGACATCCCCTCTCCTGTCTGCCCCTAAAGTTGAGAAACAAATACTTTCTAAGCAGCATCTTGATTTTGAGTCCTGGCTTCAGCCCGCACGCAGGTGACTTTTCAGGCACCTCAGGAAGTGACCTTCACATCATCATCCCTTCACTGTCCCTAATGCCGCCCCAAAGCTCTGTCCTCAGGGAGCTGGCTGAGCTGCGTCCTGTGCCTCTTGCTCTCTCTGGAACTTCTACCCCAGTTGGCCACAGAGATTGCTGTCCTGACCCTTGGCTGCAGTGCCTCTTTCCTGGGGGCTCACGATGTTGGCCGAACAGGCCCGCGCACAACTAAATGTGATCCCGTGCTGGAAGCAGCTCCATTCACAGGGGCACAGGGATGAATTCTGATTGAGAGGACCCAGGGGGGGTTTCCTGGAGGAGGGGGCAATTGATTGATTGTTGAAGAATCAGGAACATTCAGCGCAGTCAGGGAGTTTAAAAGGAAGCCCTCACTAAACTAATGAGGATATTGCTACTAAAGAGCTCTTTCTGGTGTGCAGGAGAACTTCATATATCCTCCACCAATTAAACATTGATTGCTCAGGTGAGCTAACACCTGGGCTCAGGGATCATGGCCCATATTCCCCTTCATCTCTCCCTGCTCCACTCAATCCACCATGCCCTCACTGCCTTGCCAATACTCAGCCTTCACTGTGAGTAGATGTCACAGCTACCAAATGCTTTCCTTCCCTCATCTGTAGGGTCTTGTTTGCTGTGGATTTCTTAGTAGCCAAATTTGCCTTAGGAGAAAGAGAGAAAGAGAAGGATAGCTTAATTCTGGCTCCCCCCCAAAACAATCCCTAATCACTCATACCTAATGGTTGAGTTTACTGGAATAATGATCTTCCAGAAATCCACTGATTCTACATAATACATCCAAATTCATTCAGGGCTGATCTCTTTTTGCCTCTGGAGTGAGACTCCCCAGCAATCCTCACCAAATCTGCACTGGGACAATACCTTCAGGATCTCCTGCTTCTCTGGGTGACACAGGGAGGGGGCAGGCAGGGGTCATTGTTACCACCATGCAGCTGCCTGCCCCTCCCCAAAGCAGGGATCCTGGGGGGTTCAGAAAATGGGGGATTTGCTGGGGCTGGGCGAGGAATTTCTGAGCTTCAGACCTTCCTGAGGGACCCTGGAGTCTCTGACCCAAAGTTCTGCTGCCCTGGCCTGCCTATGCTACTCTGCTCAGCCCTTGTCTCTCCCGTAGGAGCAGCTGTACTGTCCTTGTCAACCAGTTTCATCCTGGGCTCCACTGGAGCTGCTCTCAGGGGGCCTTGCACTGGTTTAGTGCTCCCTGCGCCGCCCCCTCCAGAAAAGAGGATGGGGAAGTGACCCCCCCTACCCAGCCTGGCCCAATGAGGTTCTCCCACGCTGTCCACCACCAGTCCATGGTCACAGTGTGTCAAATGTTGCATCCCTGCCCCCCCACAGCAAAATAAGTAATAAAGGCAAATTGCTGAAACATCCCCATTGCCCTTCCTTCTTGTTCATGAGGACTTCAGGCTCAATTCTCTGTCTTCGCCATGTTACCACCAGGTAGCGTGGTGTCATGGTGAGTTGAAGTGAGTGTCCATTTGAAGACAAGAAGCTGACCTGACCTGCCAGGGGCTTGTATGTAACTCTGGGTGCATCACCTCTTCTCGGACTCCTTTGGGATAATGACCTCAAAGACCCTAGGCAGGATACTGCATTTGGCTCAGTTCCTTTGAAGAGCTTGAGATGAGAGGAGCCAGTTGGCTCAGAGCTGGAGTCCCATCTTCTTGTACATTCACCCCTCTGCTGGCCCTCTACATATCCAGGACATTTCCCAAATGCCCTGGCTCAGGCTCAGAAACACAGGGCCCAACATTACTGTCATGCCCCAAAGTCAAAGTCCGCTGCACTGTCCCTGGGCTTTTTCCTCTTCAAAAGCCAGGAGGAAAATTTGTCAGGGGCCTTTGATTTTTCTCATTGTGGACCTTGATCCCAAAATATCCTTCCTATTCCAGCATAAAACTTTATGGAAAGTCAAACGTAGGGCCAAACACACTTTCCCAAACTGGTGCTTATATTTTCAGGGCAATTGGGTCTCCCCTGGATCTGCAAGGTCTCTCTCCCCTGCTCTAGCCAGCACACAGCTCTCCAGGGCTGGCCATCCCAGAGCACCTATTTTGGGAGCATTCTGTGTGTCCTGTGCCCTGAGGTGCCTCTAACCCCTGCACCCCTCCCTGACCCTATTGCACTAATGAAGGTGGGG
Source organism: Myrmecophaga tridactyla (assembly GCA_004026745.1). Classification (NCBI taxonomy): domain Eukaryota; kingdom Metazoa; phylum Chordata; class Mammalia; order Pilosa; family Myrmecophagidae; genus Myrmecophaga; species Myrmecophaga tridactyla. The sequence goes on from PVIY010040348.1 coordinate 21,911, forward strand.
CCTCTGGGTTCCCTAAGGGCTCGCTTCTGTCCTGCCACTGAGCGACTGGTCCCCACTTCTACGCTCCATGGCTCAGCCCCCAGTCTCACCTCAGGCCCCTCAGATTTGGCTTGCATGGTAAGTACTAGGCAGAATTTTGAAAATGAGCCCCAAAGAGCCTTCCTTTTGAGTGCAGATAGATCCTGTGAATATACTGACATCTCCCTCTTGTGATCACCTTACACAATTCACAAAAGGAAGATTATCTAGGTGGGATTAATCCAATCACATGAGCTCTTTATAGACAGAGGGTTTTCTTGCTGGTAGCAGAAGAGGAATTGAGCGGTTTGAAGCACAGGGGAAAGGGTAGGTGGATTCAGTGTGCTGAGCTGGCCTTGAAGATGGAAGGCGCCACATGCCAGGGAATGTGGGTGGCCATTAGGAGCTGTGAATGGATCCTGGGTGACAGCCAGCAAGAAAAAGTGGACCTCAGTCCTACAATCTCAAAGGACTGAATTCTATTATCAACACAAATGACCTGGAAGCCGATTCTTCCTAAAGCTCAGCTTGGCCGACACCTAGATTTTGGCAT